>JAIFRP010004405.1:1178376-1212476 GCA_032403825.1 Odynerus spinipes
TACCGCAAGCTCGCATTATCGGTACTGACCTGCCTTGCGTTTCGATCGACCCTCTCGTTTTCACTCTTTATCGACCTCCAACGATTGCTATTGTAATCTTGAACAAAGGGACGCAGTGAACAGTCGTTGTTTAAAGAAGTTTCGAAGAAATTATCACGTTTAGCTAATAGGAATTGTGTAGAAATTTTTTCTAACTCAAAATCAAGTCGCCTAGTCATTTTGATGATACAACGAGTTAATCGAAACATGTACCTGTAATTAAATAATTTGTTTTCTCTTTTTTTGCGAGTACCGACAATCTTATTGTTACTTCCTGGGGATTATTAAACGGGATACGTAAGAAAAGAATAATTTTTCTCAAAATTTGATCTCTCTTTCTTTCTCGTCCTCAGCGAAGGCCAAAAGCCGAGAAGGGTGACAAACTAATGGCGGTGGTGCTAGCAAAAAGGCGTTAAGTCAGATCATGACCCCGTGACGACGACGACGGGCCCGCATCAAAGGGGTTAATATGCAAATCGAAATCCACGAGTAAGTTTTGAGCGAACGTCAGCATGCTCCGTTACCTAAACTCAGACCGTTGTATCAAACGCATTTCAACTTGTAGGTACGTTAAAGTTTTGCAATAAAATAAATATATTTTTTAAATAACAGACACAATAGTGACCAAAATACAACCTCATGGAACGATTAATTAATTCACGAAAAATAATCGATTAACGAGTAAATAAACGATGTTAAAGGAAGAATCGAAAGGGCTCAGGACCCTGGGCTAAGCAAATACGCGATTCAAAGTGTCTACGTACGCGTGCACGTGCGTATACGAAAGAACGTCGAGTGACGAAGGGTGAGAAGAGAGAGGGGGAGAGAAACGAGAGCGACTCGACGACTGCTCTCCTTCTTCGAAGTCCTCGCGCGCGCACGAAGTTTGCCCCTACGTACAAGTGGGGTAATAACCGTATGAAAGGGCGACAATAGCGGCCGACACACCGCAGTCAATGTTCGAAGGGTGGTATGTTGAAAGAGAAAGACAGAGAGAAAGAGAGAGAGATAAAAAGATGGATAGAGAGGTGGGGATGAGTGGGGAGGGAGGAGAGGGGGGAAAGAAAAGTATGGCAATAAATATATTTTGACATGGGAGAGCCTCGCGCCGAGAAACTATGCATAATAATTGTAACGCTTCTCTATCTCTCTCTTCCTCACTCTTATTCTCTACTTTTCTCTCTCTCTCTCTCTCTCTCTCTCTCTCTCTAAGTCGATTTGCATACGCATATGGATCCTCGCGACACTTATTTCTATCGAGTGAGAGAAAGACGCCTCGTAGGTCCTTTGTCCCGGACGAAATTACGGCACTGTCTACCGGTAGGCAAATATTATAGCAACAGGCATCCCCGAGGGGTGATGATAATGTTTTCATTTGCGACCACCCAATATACTTATGTATATACATATATATATATACATATATATGTAGGTACGGTATACACGCAGTGTTCTCTAACCGCACGTGAGATCCTGGGGAAGAAGATCGTTGCGAATCTCTACGGTAATTTTTTTAACCTGCCGTCCATCGCGTGGTGATGTACCACAAACTTTGTTGCGATGTTGAAGATTTTTTTCATCTCCCCCCCCCCCTCTTCTTTTTCTTCTTTTTTCTTTCCTCGAGATGCCGAGTTCGGTTCGCCGAGCCAAAGGGGGAGTCGATACACGTCGTAATTACATATCGCCGATGTGTTATATGCTAAGCGAGATTTAATATTTATAACCCTACTCTCGCGAGCACGCGAGGAACAACATATTATGCAATTTCGTCGTTTACATGGTAACCGATGATGCGGCTAATCTCACGGGTACGCTCCTCATTTATTTAACGGATATTTATGAGCGCAGCTACGCGCTCGCGCGCGAGAACGGCCGGTCGGTCGTCGTAATTTCATAAACGTGTTCCGCGCAACGAGCAGCGCTTGTAAAGCGAGGTATTTTTTTCCGAGCGACGAAAGTACAAGGAGCGCGATTACGCCGTATTATCGATTTCACGCGATCGGATAATCGCGAGCGAGCCGGCCAGGAGAGCACCCAGGAGAGTCGTGCGCGCGAGTTGATTTACGGAGAGCCAATCAGAAATAAATCATCGGCTCTGCCTTCGGACTGACGAAATAGCGGGTAATTACGGGTTCAACGCACTCGAATTTTGCTAATTAGATTACTTTCCATCTCCCACGAACCGAATCTACGGCCTATCGTCGGCCATCGAACTCGAGACCGCGACCGCTCGATCGAGTTTCGAGCAAAAGCGAAGTGTTTTGAACTCGGTGACTCGATCGGGACCCGACACCGGTGAATTTAATCTAGGGAAACGTGGTGAGATCAGTGGGATGTCGGAGACCTCGATGCTGGAGACGCATCACGCGGGAGACTTTAACGACGTTCGGTGATACGCGTCGCTAGCGTGGACGACAGAAATTTCTAATCATCCTAAAGAGCAGGGTCAACGTAAAGTTCCAACTGCAGTAATCGTAATAGCGTGCTAAATAAGTGCGCGCAAGTCGTTTGACAGGTACGGAGTCGCGTGGCTTTTTTATTTTCTTAGTTCTAAAAAAAGTGACGAACTAAGTTCCCGAAGGAGGGTCGATAGGATAAAAAGTTTCGAAATATCTGATAACTCACCTTTGCTCCTGGGATATCCACGCGAACGTTGAAACTCTCAAGCAGCGGAATCACTGAACGAAAAAAAAACCCGTAGTATCGTCGACTCGATCCACGAGCGATCGTTCGAGTTCGGTTTATCACACGTTACACACCATAACTGTTACCCTCGCGACCCTGATTTAATTTCGTCAATTCGACCGAAATTGATACAACGGAGAGGAAGTAACGAAGAAACGGGTCGTGAACGAGGTAGGATGAGAAACGGTAGTAGTCCAACGCGAACGCGCTCGTCAGTTCCTCCTGGCACTCATTCTCTCCTCTCGACGTTCTTCTCTCTGTTTCCTCGGAGAGCAAGCACGTGGCGCGTTAATCGGAAGCGAGCGTGCGAGCGCTTGGTAGGCGGCTACTTCCTTGGCGATGGGACCTCGTGCGGTGACCTTGAATTACGCGAGTTGCTTGTCCTCTTCCTTCTCGGTACGAGCGGTGAGCATGGAAGCGATGAGTATTTCGAAGAGTAGATGCTAGTGGAAGATCACTGATCTTGGTACGCTTTCGACTAGGATCGATCGATCGTGGGTTGCGTCGTTGAACTAAGAGACTATTCGTTTGTCGCGGTCCTCCAGTCACGTGTGATCTTTCGACCTTTCTATTTCTTTCTCTCTCTCTCTCTCTCTCTTTCTTTCCGTCTCTCTCCTCCTTCCTTTTATTTTTCCTCGTTCGTTCGTTCACGTCCTGAATCGTTCTCTCTCTGTCTCTCTCGAACCTCCACGAGACTCGGTGCGACCACGTCGATGGACGGGAGAGGACTGGCGCTTCGCGATCGCTGCGACCTGTTCGACTGCATCGAAGGCGCCTGAGAAGAGAGTCGCGCCGTACCGACGCTACCGATTTCTCCCTTCCATCGTGGACTCACCTGTACCTGCCCATCGGTTCACGCCTGTCCCATCGCGGACCAATGGGCCTTGCCTGGGACCGATCGCTCGACCAATCCTGACGCGGCCGGTCCCACGAGATCGACTGCCCTGGTAACACCCATTCTTACCCCACTCTTATTCTTACGGGACAGTTTGCCGTCCCTCGTGTCTCTCCTGGATTTTCTAATCTCTTTCGTTGGTGCTCCTCCTTTCGTTCTTTTTTCCTCTGGATGCGTTGGATTCTTTGGGGATTACACAAATTTAATGTCGCGTATCTGATTCTTTTATATGAATTAATTTTTAATCGGTGGATTGGAGGTGTTTTTTTTGTCTGGGATTTTTGGCTCTTATTTTTCCCAATTTAATCATTTTTCGATTAAAATTCTACTCCTATATTTCTATAATTCTTCTGATTCTCTTTCTTAATATAATTATTTTACAATCAACAGCTTCGTAGAAAAATTCTTTTTATCTTTAATTTTATTTCTTTTTTAAGATTAAAAAGATTCAACATTCACATCCTTAGCTCTATCTTTCTCAATTTAATTACTCATCCGGTAAGAGAACTCCGCGATCGCTTACTCGCTTCTACAGGTGGACTTTAGCTTGGAAAGATATATTTAAAAAATCTACCTTTTACTGTCACAGCCATCTTACACGCAAGAAACAATCCTTCGCTCATTGGTCAGAATGAGACAGTAATAAAGCACTCCGATAAGCACCGGTAATACTACTCTCGTACTCCCATGTAATTCCACATTTATTGGTATATTACGGTCACCGCGCGATTATGCGAGCTCTTCGAGTCTCGCCGGTACGATAATCTCGAAAAAGCGTGGCCGCGCTAAAAGGAACTTTTCTATCGTGCTGGAATAGAGAGTAGATCCGCGTTGCGCTATCAACGTAAGAAGGAAACTCGTAGGTGTACAACGACCTGTCTCCCCTGTCCACTCTCTCTCTTTCCCTTTTCTCTCTCTCTCTCTCTCTTTCTTTCTTACTCTAATCGCGCAAGAGGTAACTGTACAATTTACATCCTGGATCCGTCCAAGCTTCCAGACTTTACGAGCCGGTCGCTCGTATTTTTCCCGAGCGACACT
This sequence comes from Odynerus spinipes, assembly GCA_032403825.1. Taxonomy (NCBI): domain Eukaryota; kingdom Metazoa; phylum Arthropoda; class Insecta; order Hymenoptera; family Vespidae; genus Odynerus; species Odynerus spinipes. The sequence continues at coordinate 1,183,034 of JAIFRP010004405.1, forward strand.
TATCACCGTAATTGCGACTAATCGCGTTTAGTGATTCACGTAGGTCGAGACAGGAAACACCAAAGTCGTTGATACCGTTTTGGGGACTTTCGAGAACGGAATTCCAGTCGTTTTGAAAGTTAACAAAATGTCTATGATGGAATATCCATTGACGAACGCGTGAACCTGTTTCCCGTTCACTAAACTTCGAGCGGGGAACTCGATATGGAATTTTATGGGTTGCCCCTGTTATATTCGCGCTATAAGCGTTTCGATCGAACGCGTAAGAGGGAGAGAGAGAAAGAGAGATAGCCTAGCATAACATCATCGACCATATACCACATTCTCCTTTCCGGCCTTTCGAAAGAAATTTTTCGAGGCAGAAGAATTAAGGATTCTACGGGTTATAGAAACTCGTGGACCCAATAAAATGTCGAAAGGCGCTCAAAAACGAACGGCCACGCCGTGGAGGGGGCGAGGAGGAGGAGGGTGCGGAACGGCGCCATAAATTAAGCAAGATGTCCACCCGTAGAAATTAAACGATAGAAACCTGTTTCGAACGTAAAACGCTTCTGCTCTCCGTGGTCTGCCCTCTCTTTCTCTCTCTTTATCTCCTTCTCTCTCTCTCTCTCTCTCTCTCTCTCTTTCTCTCGTGACCTGTCCTCCGCACGGTGCTTTTTGTGACTAGCTTGGCTCCTCTTCCTCACCGGCCTCTGCCCATCTATATCTCGCTTCCTCGTTTAACGACCGATTTCATTTCACTGAGATAATGCTCGTTGGAAGGAGCGCCCACAAATCCGAGGAACTCTCCGACCGGATCGTACGTATTTTTAATGGACACGAGATTTCTCTCTTTCTCTCTCTCTCTCTCTCTCTCTCTCTCTCGCTCGCTCGCTCTTGTTATCTTTTTCTTTTCCTCTCTCTCTTTTTCTTACCAAAGGAGACATCCGTTTTCGTAGAGCGATCCCGCAGCGAGGACGAAATCAGATCCGCGAGCTAGAAGGAATTCCACAATGCTTGTAATATAATGCGTGCTTTCGTCGAAAGCGTTTAAAAACGATCGAGAACGGCTTTTACGAGCGGCGAAACCCGTCCGCTGGTTTAGGAGTTTCGTGGTAGTAGTCAGGAACGCTCGACCGGTGAATTATTATTGCGCGGGAAATTCGGTGATCGAATCGTATGAGAAAGCATCAGATGACCGTCAGCACGTACGGGATTTTCTATATTCATGAGTTATTTTACATACTCGTTCAGGACTATCGGGTATTCTTCGGTCGGTGAAAAGTGAAGCTATTTTTCACGTATTCAATTTTTTATTTTAATGTCGCTTGAGCAAAAAAAACGGTTGTGTTCATCGCCGACTGAACTTTGCCGTCTTCTGAAAAATACATCATCGATCATCGTAGAGAAAAAGAATTCTATAGTCGGACCACTCGATTACCCTAATCGTTAATTACTTATCCCAACAACGTGAATTAGCGACACTCGATTTAATCAAACCGGCTCATCCGTCGCTATCAATCGCGGCGAGCACGCTACGTTTGAGCCTAATGCCTATTGCGTTTTAGCAGCGTTTATCGTATTCGACTGCCAAGATAACGTCAGCTTCGAGGCGGGTCGAGAACTATCTCGCGAGAGCTATCTTAGAATATTAATACCGACGTGCTCGCACGCGAGAAAGAGAGAAAGAGATAACGAAAGAGAAAACAGAGAGAGCAAGAGAGACACGAAACGGATTCGAGCTAGCTTTGTTGAAATCGATACCTTCGAGAGTGCCGGAGAAAAGGCGAAAAGGTTGCGCTTCTACTTGCTGCGACGAAGAAGGCAGAGAAGGAGAACGATGAGAGGGTGGGAGGGAGAGGGAGATGAATTATTTTCAAGCGATATCCAAGCAGCACTGACCGATAACTTTAGCGATTGCTGCTGTCGGCCGCTGATAGCGGCGGCTCACGCTGCTGGGAAAGGATAGATCGTGGCTAGTTCTTTCACGATCGTGCATTAATATATTATCGGACTATTCCACTTGGGAATATGGGAATGCGCTTGTAAACAATCCCGATCGCTAAATCGCTGGAACCATGCTACGATCCTGACTTTAATTATTCGACAATATTCCTGGGAATGGCTGATCACGACTTTTACTAAATCTCGATATCGGGTTCTCTCTCTCTTTCACCCAAAAACGACAGGTAGGTCTAGGTAATACCTAAGCATAGTTGGTATAATAAGATCGTGGATAGTTCGTTCGAGCAGTCGGTAAGCCAAGGGTATCCCTTACGTTACGTTTAAAGGCGATTTGCGAGGATCGAAGGAAATCACTTAAGAAATGTTGCTAGCGTAAAAGATGCGAAAAGGAGCTTTAACGAGTTCTAATAGGATTGGTACGAGCGGGACCCGTCGGATATTCTCAGTCAAAACGTCGTTAGCGTGGCAACGAACGACTCGTGGCATCACCACGTGGAAAGGGTCCTTTTGCGATGGAAAGAGAGAGAGAGAGAGAGAGAGAGAGAGAGAGTGAGAGAGAGAAAGAGAGGCGGTCAACCCCCTGCTTCGATAGCCGCTCGCTTCTCGAACGGACACACTAACGCGTGAATGGTCGTTCGAGTGGCCAGCAGGCTCGACCTGTGACCAAAGGATGTTTGCCCACAAAACGATCGGCTCCCTCCGTTAAGGATGCTGTTGCTGCTCCTGCTGCTGCTTGTGCTGCTGCTGCTGCTTGGCTAGCGCGAAGTAGCCGATTGATAAATGAACCTTCCACCAGGTTCTCTCTCTCTCTCTCTCTCTCTCTCTCTCTGTCTTTCTCTTTCTCTCTCTTTCTCTCGTTAAAGTTCAGTCAGTCAGCGAGGCAACGTTTGCTCTTCCCAACGAGCGCATTCGCCACGGTGATCATTAGGACATTTTTGCGCGCCACGTATTTGTCTTGATTTCGCGATGATTAATCGCTGGCTACTCGAACGAAGTTACAAGTTAATGGAATGCGTACGTCGACTTTTGTGACGATCGGGATCTTGACGTGGTCGATATAGTATATGAAGTCCAAAGGTTAACTGGACTAAGAATTTAAATTGGAGATAAAACCAAGTAACTCGTTTAGGCTTCGGTAAAAATGAAGAAGAACAAAATAAACCAAATACACGCTTTTGTAAATAACAAATAAACGATAATTTAAATAAACTTAACAAACAAATTCGTTACACTTCCGATCTTGAAAAAAGAATTTCTATCTAAAAGCGGAAGTATCGTCGAGTTATCGCGTCGTCCACGAAGCAACGCATACCCGAGTGACAAGCGCAATTTAATAACGTCCTCGTGGTAATCGATTACGGGGACGAGGCGTCAGCGACTCTCTCCTCTCTCACGACGAGAGGAAACATACAAATTGCGCGTACGCTCGTGTACGCGCACACGACATTCCTCCGTGTGCTTTCGATTAACGAGATTGAGTATCCCGGCACTGCCAGTTTTCAGCGGGCGTTCGCTTGCCCGCTCGCTCGTGAGAGCGTGCGCGCGCGCGCACTAATCCATGGAATTCGATTCATCGTCGCCGCGTTCCTGAAATCTCACGAATACCACCGGCGATCTTTTCTTGCGCGGGGCACACGTGTGCCAATGTCATAATTTTCTTCTTGGCATAACCTGAATTTCATCGAGTTTTTATACACCGGACTCGAGCCGATACACCGGAGCCGTCCGTCTGACGTATCTATCTTGCCACCTTGCTTGGGAGCCTCGATCGTGGAGAAGCGTTCGGGAAAAGACGCGAAGAAAAACGCGTCTCGCGTCGTTTAACATTCTCGATACTTTGTTTCAACCATGTTGGATACTTCGGGGTGAGTTTTTAGAGGATGTCGAACAATTTATCTTACGCGTCTTCGTATAAGGATCTATAAATCTGTGAATGTGTCGATCTAATTTTTAAGTCAGTCACCACAAATGTACTCATGACATACCTAATTCAAAATGGATATGTTTCAAAAGCACAGAAGTCATAGTAATCGGTATATCAGGAACGTGAAGATAATTTTCTCGACGCTCCGTATTTTATACTCCGATCAAGATCTTGTTAACCCGAATAGCCTTGCTACTCTCCTCGCACACGCACGTACATCGATTGCAGCCGAAGGGCAAGGCTCGTTTTCGGGTAGCCACGCAGGCCGTTTCGAACGTACTCGTTCGCGAGTGTCGGACGTTCACGCGGGTACACGAGCAACGCTGCCAACGAAGAAAATAGTCGTAAAGCAGTCGCGGGGACAACTGGTCCTCGAGAATTTAGGACTCATAAAATTCGAAATCGGACCTCCATGGTACGTTGTGCAACCTGCATTCCTTTCGACGTCGTGCACCATCCGGGGGTAGGGGTGGGTTAAGACGGCCGGTTCTCTTCCTCTCTTTTTTTATTCCGTTCTCGCGGTGATACACGAGAATTCGTACTTTCGAATACGGTGTGAAGGTGTAATGGCATGTGTAAGAATAATCTTGTAAAGGAAGTTCCTAAAAGAAATAATCCTTCTCTGAATACAGAAAACTGTAAAGTTGTTCGTAACAACTGAACGTATGAACTCGGGCATTTCATATATAAGGATCCAATAGTATATCACGTCACCACTTTTTAACAGCCAATTATTTTGGCATCTAAAAACTCCAATAAAAATTAAGCAATACAGAAGTTCCAAAAAATATTATAAAAGCGAAAAAATACACAAGTTCATCGTGAGAGCGACTGACGGCTAGATACAAGAAACTTCGTAGAATCCGTTTCGGTGAATCGGAGGAATAGGAACGAGGCGGGTATACCTATAGCGGAACACGATAAATCTCGTTTCTTTCCATGTCGATGATCAGGACCGACACCTTGTTGGCTTGTAGGTACATACGTGCGAAAGAATGAGTTCATATCTTCGGGAGCAAAATCGAGTCCATATTAGACCCATCTGCCGCGCTCCTCGAGCGTCGAGGGCTTCCGCATGAACGACCAGACACACTGGGACGAGTCTTGGATGGACAAAACGTTAACACGACCTATGTACTTCTTACACCCATACGTGTCACGATCTCGCTCGCGCGCGCGCGCACACGTAGATACATCCGAATTACGTACGGCCAATTGATCACGAATCCCAATGCCTCGTCGTACTCGACGTGCCTCTCGTGTTTTCATACATCCGCGCGCGCGCGCGAGCGTTCACGAGCAGCGGTAGTTCTTTAGAAAGAAAGAATTCATTTCTCTTTTTGTTGCTAGCGAAACGATAAATTATCATCGTCAATGGCCGTGCGATTTTTAGGGAGGGAGGATCGATGGCTCGGTCGACGCGATTGACTGGGAAATGAATTCGATGATTGTGTGTATTAGAAAAAGTAAGCTCGGTGATTTGGCATATTGTAGATATCGGTTGGGTGATAGAATAGCGAGTTTAAAAGTTAAGGCTATTCAGCGATTATTCACAAGACGTGTAGGCTATCTACCCCCTTCGGATGATCCTACGAAATTCCAAGATTCTCTTGAGAAAGTAAGAGAATCGCGATGGAAATCGGAGCGAAGGAGTCTCCAACGGGGCTGCCCGTCCGCGAAGCAGCAGCAGAAGAAGAAGAAGAAACAGGATATATCGAACGGATGCGCGCGTCCTTCGAAAAATGGCAGGATCTCGGTGCGGGATAGGGGCGTGGGCGAATCTTCGATCTCGAAAGCCGCTGTGGAAGTCAAGTCTCTCAAGCGGCATATACGAGGACGACCGGCACGACCCCACGGAACTGGGAGCGCGCGCGTATCTCGAATCTACTTTGTGTCCTTCCATTGCTCCGCCACGAAGAGAGCAGCTACAGGTACACCCGCCGCCGAACACCGAAAGGGATATACGTTTCAATGATCTACGAGCCGGATCGAATCGAGAGTCTGCGAGTTCTCCTCTCGCGAAAGGGATTCATTCCCGTTCACTTCGCGAGACCAAAGAGACGTCTTTGAGAAAGTTAGCATTCGAGTCGGGTAAGTAAGTAAGTACCTACGTTCGATGATAAATGAACGAGCTTCGGACTCGTTATCGCGAGCATTGTCGACTTTCTCGATCCTAACTTCGATCGGGAAAAAATAGAGGGCGAGGAGGGAAAAAGGGAGGGAAAAAATATATATAAAATCGGAGGAGGGAAGAGAGTCCTCGCGATCTCGTGAATTATTCGCCCGAACTATCCCGAAGATCTTTGTAAACTTTTCGCAAGATCATCGACGAGCCCAAGGGGTTCCCATTGTCGAAGGAGAAAAGGCACGAGGAGAGTCGTACGTGACGCGCGTAGGATATCGGATATCGAAGGACACGTTGTTGGACGGTGAACACCGGGGATGACGAATCAACAATGATCGGCAACGATCTTCTCTCTTTCTCACTCTTTCTCTGGCAATTTGATTAACATGGATGGGTGACACTCGAGACTGATTCCCTCTCTCTCTCTCTCTCTCTCTCTCTCTCTTCCTCTCGCTCGTTCTCGAAGAGTGACAAAGTGCCGTTGCCCTAACTAGACTTCGACATCTGTCCGATTTGTCACGGGACGCTTTTCCGGGGCGATATTTCAAGCCCGAGCTCTCGAAGCCTTAAAGCTTCGTACGCTTTAGCCAGCGAGGCCCTGTGAATAATTGCTGAATACCGCTAATGAGAGTCTAGTGATGGATTCGAGAGACGCGCGGCACCGCACTCTCCACCGCGTCGAATCGTACCGAGTCGATCGAAAAGTGAAGAGAAGAAGAAGGGGGGGAGGTATAGTCGATGCGATGGCTTCCGTTGCGTTCTGTTACGTGCGAAAATGTTCGCTGTCTCTTTTTCTCTCTTCTCGGCATTAACGGACATTAGAAGGCAAGCTAACAAACGGATTCATAAGTCTTTCTATGCGAACGCTCGTCGTGGGATCCTTTCACGAGCCATTGCATCGGTTCGATACGCGTTCCGTGTAAGTATCGGGTCGTACGGAAAGTTTATATCGATTTTTAATAATATATGGCTTTCGTTGTAAATTTTTCAATATCGACAAAAATCTACTAAACCGTTTCAAACTTTTCGTACGATGACTGACTTTTAATACTTGTTTCGGTCGTTTAATAAATAATCAAGTTCCATACGGTACACCTGGAAGCGAGAAGACGAGAACGAGAGAATTTCTTCATGAATGAGAAGATTTGGCATGGAAACGGCACGAGTCTTGAAACGTAATACGTTCCCATAGCGAGTTTAGCTCAAGGAGAAGACGCGACTACCAGGGCCTATCTGAAATTGAATATCGCGTCTTCGCCGGTTTTCGCGATAAATCGACTGCCCACCGCCTACCGCCCACTCGCGAGACGAGCATATTTAATTACAGAAAATCGCCCGACCTTCGGCTTTGGCCCTCCCTTACGATCCTCCTTGCGAGCTTTATGAACCCTCGGACGATCCTCGATCTCGTACCGGACGCTCCCCGATCGAGTGAGAAATAAATCAGAGAACTTATTCTTCGGTGTTCGGAGAAGATCTTGAAGTTAAACATTTATTTGCAATTTGTTGCATTAAAGAGTATTAATAAAATCGATCTTTAATGTATCGCTTTGCCCAGTCGTATGACTTGCGTTCGATCGATGCTGTAGATAATTTTTGTTATCTTTAATTGTAATAAAAAATAAAAACTATTTATCAAAGTATTATGTTTTTTTGATTTTATATTAAAACATTTCTTACGTATGTCGTAGCTTAAGTGTTATGGCGATTCGAGTATTCTCGATGATGAACTTTCCAAAGCACAGCGATGTATCGATAAATCCGGCGTATCGATTCGTCTCGCGAAGGTGGAGAGGAGCGATCCCCGTCCGTTTAAATGCGCTTAATGGATGAGAACTATAAACTACCGGCCGAGTGCATAACACGGAACCACACGGCGAATATCGTTCCGCACGATTGAACGCGGGTCCTATGGACCCCACAAAGTTTCTCTCCTCCTTCTCTCTCGCTCTTTCTCTTTTTCTCTATCTCCGTTACTCTTTCTGTTTCTAATGCCGGAACCCTAAGCACGTCTCTCCTTCCTCTCGACTATCATTACGAGGCGTCATTGTTTCTCACACTGTATAAACTGCACCCCGTTGTGGTGTACGCGAGACCCCTAGGGTGCACGCTCGCGAACCCATCGCCCTCTTTCGCAACCCCGTCATGAATATTTTAGAGCGACGTAACGAGCTGGTTCTTGAACAAAATCGAGTCTCTGCGATGTCGAAACAGATTTTTTTGTAAATTTGTGTTCGCGTACCTAAAGAAGATAAAAGAGTCAAATAGAGTATTAAAAGTATTTACAAATTAGTAATTTTATAATAAAAAATAATAAAAGAAGATGATATACTAAATTTTGCTGTCGAATTTCGTGGCTTTTATCTCACGCGACAGAAATAAATTTCTTCTCTTCTCCACAAAAACATTTCTCGTCCCGAACAAACTTTTCATACCTATTACAATTCTTATCGCGATGTCATCACTCGTGCTATAAATAACGAATCAACAAAAGATCCTATAACGTGTCCATATGGATTCCTCGTGAGCCGAAGAAAAATGTCCGGATAGAACGGAAACGGTAGCTGTACGAATCTCGACGAGTGATATAATTGGCCCTGCTGCCCTTTCGCCGAGGTCCCTTTTATCTCGCGGGAACAAAACCGCAAGAGCCACAAATCTAGCCGCACGACGAGCAGAGCGCGAGCGAGCGAGCGAGCAAGCGAACGAACGAACGAACGAACGTACGGCGTTGAAACCGGCGACACGTTGTTCGATAAATTCTCCTCGAGCGGGGACCAACGGCAGGAGTATGAATGGCGTTACGGGCCGGCGAGCATCCTGAATACCGGAGCCGGGCTCGTTGACACGGTAGTCAAAATATTGGGGGAGTAAACCGTCGAGTTTCTCTCCCCACTCTCTTTCACTATCTTTTTTTTTTATTCTCAAGTGCATCGTTGAAAATCACCTGGAAAAGCGTGGACGTTGAAATATTTTATTTCCTTCCACAATGGTGTCCTTCTTCGAAGTAAAATGGCGACTCGCGAGTAAAAACGATCCTTTCTCGCTATAATTTCCGAATCGACATTCGTCTCGTCGTCCAAAGGAATTCTTTGAGATCGTTCCAAACGAGACGAAGACTCGCGAGAAGAAAGACAATAAGGGGAGAGTCTTAAAAATGTCGAGTAAGAGACACAAAGCGAGAAAGACAGGGACGAATTTTATTCGAGCGAGTTTAATGACGCCATCCGTTTCTTTTAAGAACTCTCTGCTCTCGACGAATTTTCGTCGAGGACTCGAGGCGACGGACGGGACACGGTGCGAAACTTTTCTATACCATAGTCACGAAAACGATAAAAGGCGAGCTCGGGGAGAAGGAGTCGGTGTCCTCGCGAGACGAGTCATGTTTTCAAAGGACATTAAAGTCGCTCTGCTCGTGAACTTAACCGTGCCGGCTATTCTTGGATCGAGCGAATTCGGCCAGATCGAAAAGAGGAAGATAAAAACGAACGGAGAGAAAAAGAACGAGAGAGAGTGAGAGAAAGAGAGAGAAAGAGAGAAGATGCTCGTTACCTCTCTTTTTCGAGGAGAGGACTCGTCCAAGCGCTTTATGCGCGGCTCGTAAAAAAGGTACGGCGATTTATAAGGCAAGCCACCATAGAAATTGGGCCAACTCACGACAGAGCAAAGAAGAGACACACCGAGGTGAGCGGACCGAGCGTTCGGGCAACGTTCTCAAAGGTAGAATACGAGAAGGAAAGAAAAATTGAGAAAGAGTCTGTGTGTGTGTGAGAGAGAGAGAGAGAGAGAGACAGAGAGAGTCAATTCTCGAGGGCGTCCGATTGTGGACCCTCCTCCTTCCTCTTTTTATCTCCTCCGCTCGAAGCGAGACGATTCTAACGCCGAATAATTGATAGAGAGATCCTATCGAGATAGTTAGAACTCCGAGCAGCAAGAAGATACTCGCTCACGATGTCGCAACCTCTCCTTAAAGAGTTCTCGCCTCCTCCTTCTCTCGGTCCACTTTTCTACACGTAGCACGCGTTCCGTGTTCGAGCGTCGTACTAAATACGGCCATCGGCTATTTCGACGATTCCACTCGACTGCGATCGAGGTACGCGTTTGTGAAAATTCGACGATCCACACGGTGCCCTTGTTCCATTCCGTTCCCTCAGACTATCCCGCAATTCCTCGAATCGGTATAAACAATGAAGGAACGTTCCGTCGATGGGACCCCCCACGTCATGCGGCTGGACAACAAGCTTACGGAAACACATCGTGTTGTGACTTTTGACTGCAAACACGTTCCCTATTAGCCTGACTTTCTCTGTTAATCGGATTAACGGTGACATTAAATGCTGCCTCGACACGCACAGTACCGGTGTGTATAATGTAACCGGCGACATAATCGATCCACTTTACAGGTCAGTTTTGTTGGTAGGTAGCCTCCACGTCGGCCCCCTAGATCGGGCCAAGAGTACGAAATGAAAGGATTAGAGCGTCATTGAATCGGGAAATCCTGTTATTTGCGATATTCTATGTGTTTCCGATTCTCTCTCTCTCTCTCTCTTTTTCTCTGTCCGGTTGTGTATAAGAGTAGACCCTGGACGAGGCGGTTCCACAACGTCCCAACGTCGCACCTTCCACGAAACAGTATCCCGGCATTCACGTCCGCAAACCGCACATAATTTTACCCAGAAACGAGCGATACCATCTGAAAAGCCATCGCATGCTTATTCTTATGCCCATCTTCTTCGCGTATACCTACGTAGTACGTACTTCACGTATATACGTACTTTCTATTTTCAGAAATCGTAACAACTTCGTAGTATCGGTGATATCGCATCGCGAGTTCGAAGTGCGTCCTCTTTTTAACATTCTTTCTTACTTAGCTAATCGCTCGAGAAGGAGCGTGGACGTAACGGCGACTCTTTCGCTTCATCGAGAGATCTCGATCGTTCGAGCGACGCCCACGCAACGTGGCCCGAGGAACGCGGACGACAATGTTTCTCAAGGGGCCCCCACAGAGTCGTAAAACGTCGCGATCGCGACGGACGAGTCAAAACTCCAGTTTACACCGATTCCAATTTCGAAATCAGGCCGGAGCAGGTTTAGTCACGGTAGTGACGGCGGCTCGGCTAAGATTTACGATCGATTCTTAGTAGATTTTGTGGCATTCTCAGTAGGATGCGGTCACCCACAATGGAGTCGAGTGTTGTACCGTATCGTAAATTAACGAAACGAAGCGGACATCGTAAAGGCTGGTTTACCGGTACGATAAACCGTATCGTTCGAGAGCGCGCGCGCGCGCGCTCACTAGAAAGGGTTGAAAGGGTTCGAAGATTTTAAAGGGTCCGGTGGGTGCTTCGAGGACTCCTCGAAAATTTGCACTTTCTTTCATCACCCCTCGTACCCTACCGACTTTAGCACCCACTCGAACGAATTTTCCAAATCAAAATTTCGCCGCGCGAACAGTCGAAGTTCGGCGATAGAAAAAAGGAAGCCCCGAGGAGGTGACCGCAATGTCCGGTACTTGTCTACCTGTCCCATTTCTCGTGGAAAGCCTTTTGTCGTTTGTGGTGAACTACGGCACAATGTAACGTGACCGCAAAAGCACAGAGAACGCTTATAAAATCGGTATGCACGATTCGTACACACCTGAGAGCGAGAGAGAAAGAGAGAGAGAGAGAGAAAGACAACTGCGCGAGAGAAAGGTGCATATACAATATATACGTTATCTAGGTAAAAGCGAGCCTCCTCGTGCTCTTGGGGTGGGTCATGGGTCACGCTACTAACGGTACACCCTGCGTATCGTATTTCGTGAATCGCTCTTTGATACGGTTTATCTACGTGTGCCTCCCGCGAATTTTGTTTTGACGTAGCGTGGGTTCGATGCAAATGAGCGTACTGCGAGTTGAGAATGCAATTTTATACAAACAAACAAAGAAATGGTCATTTATATTTACATTCTTGTTTGTATGAAATTGCATTTGAAAATTAATTTAATAAAATTGCATTAAAATGACGGGTAATGTTGATAAGTTCCTACAATAAAAGATTGTTATATTTACTTGTAAATCTATGTGATATTATCGTGCAAATAAAAAATATTTATTACAAAAATTTGCTACATCAAAAATTACACCGCCCCCAACTTACCCTAGCAAGAATATTGATGATTTCCAGCACGATACGATCAAAGATATTCATCTCCCATAATCGTACAGTTCGAACGGAGAAAGTTTAGTCATTTTTGCGAGCCGAGAATTATTAACGACGCGGTCACCGCCAAGAGATCATGACAATTCGGGTCACCGCGGTCGTCAAGTCTCGGTGCGTTCTCGGAACTTAATGTCATCGTGCGCGCGAGAGCACGAGTGTCCCCAGTGGTCGGGTTTATACGGTCTGGTGTACGCTCGCGCGCGCGCCTTGGCTCGCTCGAGTACGACCGTGCCAGTTTTCCAGAGGACGATTACGATATCGAGAATAACACGATTCTCTACTTGACTCGAAGCTTCCTTCGGTTCTTCCACTTGGCAATCACCGCGATTACGATGTTCCGAGCCGTCCGTTTCTATCGAGTCCGTTAAGACTCGCCCGCTTCCTCTTTAGATGCGACTTTACTGCTCTCGTAATGGTCCGGACCCGTCCACTCTTTTTTTCTTCTCCTGCCTTTTTCTCTCTTTTTCTATCTCTCCGCTCGCCGGGTGAAAGGTGACAACTTGGACTTTTTTTCGAGATCGTTAATTCGCGTTTTAAAGATATACTTGAAATCGTTTCAACGGCCATGTATAGCGAGTGACTTTTGGAAGGGATATCAAAAAATCCACTTAAGAGAAGAGTCTTAATTAATATTGGTTTGCGCGGCCGTTGTTCGTGAAATTTATATACTGTTAGGTATAGTAGGTATAAATTGGAAGGTGGCTTAGTAAATTGCCTTTCTTCGTGACATTCTATAGAAACTTTATAACACGAACCACTTCGAACACCTGCCAGAAGTTTAATACAATAACCACGAGCGTCTGTAGTTAAAAAAACAAAGGCTTTTTACAAACCCACGATCATTACAACTATTTTCTTCTCGCATCTATATATTCATCGACATTCCTTTGAAATCACTCCGTACCCATGCATATTCATTGGTATTCGCGATCCGATGACTTCTCGAACGACTCTCGACTTGCAACACGTCGATGATTCCGAACGTCGTCATCCTTCGGAGCAAAACGCAACTACTTCGTGCACGAAGTAGCAGCTTCGTTAAGGAGTCGTAAATTATCTTCGAAAAGAAAAAAAATCGATCGAGTCCTGCTGAGAGTTCCACCGTTCGACGTTATATATATAGTACGTACTATAGTATAATACGTTCTGTGTTTCCGTGTTGACGATTTTACAGTGGGCACCGAGCCCCGGACTTTAGCTCAGTCTTCGGGATTTTCTCGTCTAATCCAAGAGCACGACTCGAGTACCGCCCACTCTTTAACCCTTCGAGAACCTTTGTCCTACAGGATAGATCCCATTTAAATTGAGATTAACGCGTAGTCCTTTTCGCTACACCTCGAACGGGGCCGGTCACCGAGCGGTGAATGAACGACAGCTCGCTTTTGGAAAGGCTTGGAAAGGGCTCTCCTAGGATACCTAGGCCCTAGGAGAGTGGTCAAGATAGGAGGAAGACGAGGCAAGATAGGGACACGTTAAAACAGGTGGCATCCTGGAAAAAGAGAGACGATTTATGATACCGCGAGGATACGCTTCGATTCGTAAATCATCTCTTCCATTTGGAACGTCGATCACTCCTTTTACGCGCGCCCCATTGTTGTGCCCGTGATCTATTGCGATCGCACGATGAAGAAACTAGTCGAGCTAATCGGATTACCGATCGACCGATATTTCGACATGTACAAACACCGTCATGTAAATCATCCTGGATTTCTACTCTTTCAATGGGAAGATTATTCTTTCGTACTCTTTGGACACATTTAATTGTGTTGTGTCAATATTTCGAACTGGTCTTACGTAAGAGTAAGGTGTAGATCTTTTTAAAACCATCTCCGGATTATCCGAATTCTTCTATTCCTTTTATCGTAATTTCCTTTTCGAACGCTTCGATGATAACGCTCGAGTGTCTTTCCGCGCCCCTCGACGCTTTTCTCAAAGAAGAAAAAGAGAAAAGGAAAGAGGGAGGTACCCGTTTTCGATCGATTATCCGTAAAATCACTTCCCCGAGAGAAATTGGCTCCGAACGGCCGTTTGTTTCGCATTGTGGTGTATTTATCGAAAGATTAGAGATTAGAGAGGAAGAAGACGAGATGGTTCGTACCACGGTCGTCGTCGTCGTAGTCGTTGTCGTCGTCGTAGTTCGTCGTAGGAGCTTAGCCGATCTCTCGCTATGGTCAATCTGCGGATTAACGAGCACCGAGCGCCACGGCTAACCAGATTGCTGGTTAAAGTCCGTCGAGATAAGATTTCACCTGCGATACTCCTCGTCCGGGACCCCGGTAAATGGATAACATCGACAGTGAACGGATTAAGTACCTCGGTTAAAATCTCGTCGACGGGACAGTCTCCGAACGAGCGATTTCCTTTTCGTGAGCACCTCGTACAACGAACGGAGCTAACACGCCCATCGCGTTCAAGTTCTTTCGGCGAGCTACCGCTATTATCTTTTGCGATATCTCTCCGCATCTATCCTATAAATCATCCCCTCGAGCAATTATAAACGGACACGAAAAGCTTGCCAAAAATATAATACGTAAACTAAATATCGTCACGTGTAGTACGTAAAAGTACGAGAACGGCAATAAAGCACACGAGTAGCCGGTAACCTTACCGACCATGTCCAGTTGTAAATTATCCTGCATTAGGGGTCATCCTTTTACCCCTTTCCACCCGTGGCGCGTATTTCCGACGAAGTAAACGTCGCTAACGGTACGTGGTTTAGGCCGAAATGTACGAATTGGCTTTTGCGCGGCTGAGGGAGCACCGAAACTTTCGTATTCCGTGCACAATGTCTAGCCAGTAGCCGAAAGAACAAACGCGTCTCTTAAGTAGGTTCCCAACTCTTCCTCTTCTTCTTCCACTCGTTGGACGCGTCGCAGAATCAATGAGAATGGGAAGGAAGGAAAGGAACGAACTGCTTTCCGAACACGGTACGCCTTTTTCTCCTGACCGGCATCGAATTAGCGGGGCGTGTACCGTACCGGAACCATAAGAAAAGAGAGAAGCGTATTCCGACAAATGGGATTATCCTAATACTGGTAAATACGGCGAAAAATCGTCACAAGTTCGGCTTCTCTTCCTCGTGTCCTGGCGAGAACGGCCGACCGAGAACAGTCGACCGAGAAGGTCGCCTTTTGGGAACACATTGTTCCGTTCTTGTTCGTTGTGCTCCAACGTGGACGTTTCAAGGTGTCATCCCCGTTTTGCTAACCTGCAGCTCGTTATGCTATTGGGATTTTATAAATTAATAGGAAAGTGATGTGTTTCTTTAAAATTGTCTTCCATGGACAGATGACATATGTATTATACATAAAGCAAAATGGAACTCGTAGGACGACAGGGACAATCCTTTGTCGGTTGTGCCAGGCAAAATCGTAAGGAGGGTTGCGGACCACTCAAAAGGAGGACCGTAACTTTCGTGGTTTCTGCCCGCTAATCTCCACCACAAAATTTATTTATGACGCTCGCACAACCGCGCGTCATCTCCGCCCATGCTCCCGGAGTCTCGGCTCTCCGCTACTCTTTCCGCCTCCATCGACTGCTTCCGAAAATCGTAAACTCGTGGCTCCGCTTTCGCGTTATATTACCTCCACTCTTCACGTCCCACCGTTATTGCCTTTCTCTTATTTACATTAATATTGTCTATTATTAATGCACCTATACATATATATTATACATTTGTGGGAGGCGTTTTAATATTTTTTTGGTCTTCTCTAAGAATTTCTTCTCTAATGCTGCTATTTAGGAGTAATTAAAATTTAATGAGTTTTTATCTCAAGTGTCTTTAATAAATTAATTTTCTCCGTGTGATTGCACAAAAATGTAGAAGAAAGTATGCTAATTGTGCCAAAAAGTGTAATTATTAACACATATTCTTTGTATATATACTCACTATACCTAATGGATTTCCCTTTCAAAGTCAATTCACTATCCCCAACTTCCTCCCATCTCGAAAAATCTTACGCCTACCTACATACGTAAAAATCAAACGAATAAACGAAAAAATGTCTCGTCATATATAAAAAGTATAAGTTATGCGTCCAAAAACGTGGCCGCCGGTGAACATTAGCTTTTTTTATTGAACGTCCTCGTCTAACGGTAGCTCTTTCCGTACAACAATTAGACGCGCGCCGCGAGGATTTCACTCTAATGAGTAATAATCGATCGGAGAGAAGAAACGCTTGGCTCGGTCCTTCCATTAGGCTCGTTCCTTCAAAAATATTTTTCTCTCGCTCTCGATTCGATTTCACTTTACCGGGCGAAACGCCNNNNACGGGAATAGGTTGGTATTAATGATGGGGAAGACGATTTTTTTCATTTAATAAATTATCTTTTGACGCGTTCCAATTATCCGTTAATTATCAACGAGACGAAACCTCTCTCTGTAATAAAAAATTGTTGAAATTTGGAAAGAGCCTAGAACAGAAATTTAAAAAAGTGTTTTTCTGTCTATGGTTATGACAACATAAAAGTGAGGCCGTTCGAAAAAAGAAATCCGTTTAACAATATTTATTCGCGTTTAAAGAGAGACGTCGACCCAAGCCCAACCGGAGTCGATTTTAAACTAGACGGATGGCGTGTCCCGCAAAATTATCGGCTTTCCACGCGTCGACCATTTCAATACATATCGTATGCGAGAAGATGGATGACGTCTGATCGACAAGTAATGAAGATCGATACGATCATTCCCGCTTCGTTCTGTTTGTCTCGCGGATCGACGATTTATTCGTCGTTGATATTTAAACGAAGCGATTTCGATCCAACGTTTCGTTAATTTTTTTTTCCCCCTCGTGGATGCAGTTGAAGATTCTCGTGGAAAAATTTGTAACGATCTTTAATTTAATTTTTATCTCATGAACATCCGTCGATAGTCACTTATGTTAACGATTAAAGTTGTATCGTTTAACAAATTATTATTTTATGAATTTTATTTATTAAATTTATTTAATAATTTCAAATACTAAATGATTTAACTGAAAAAATTGATTAACGTGAAATAGGGAAAGATAAAAAAAATTGCGATAAACCTTAGGAAATCTTTTCTTAAGCAATTTCCTTAGGTTCACGGCACTCCCATATACTTTCCCCTACGTGTAAGACTGGAGGACAACGTTCGAATGCATTCTTCCTTTTTAGAAAAGAATAGCGTAGCGTGCATAGACACGGCACGTATGTACATGCATACGACGCTTCTGTCCGCGGTACAGAATATCGGCATCACGATTCGCCGTGGACCCCATAACCGCAAATCCTCTCAGCACGGGAAGGACGTGACCTCGGGAAAACACAAAGCTGTAAGAAAAAGAGGAATAGAATCAAAAGGTGGAGGGAAAAGTATACGAAGAAAAATGAACGCCGTTTAATATAAAAATTGATTCGAAAGATCTAAGACGAAAATAAATATTATATAGGAGTAGTATAATGATCGATGTTAAATAAAATTGTGGACTAAATTGCTACAAAATTATCTCACTACTTTATTGGTTCCAACAATAACCAACAATTGCAATGAAAATATGACTACCCGGTCGTTATAAAAAAATATTTCAAAAAATAAATGGAATTCACGCATACGATACTTGACCTTTGCTCGCCATCTTCTTCCCGAGGGCACCCCCCGTGCCTCGATCTCTCCAATCCCGTCTCTTCGCACCTCCGATAGTTCCCCTATAAATAAGAAAAGAGAAAAAAGAAGAGAGAAGGAAGAGGGAAGAAGAAGAAGAAAAGAGTCGAGCGGTCGCCTATCGAGCCCCGATCTTAAACGTTTTCCGCGGTGCCCGGTTGTTGTTGCTGCTGCTGCTGCTGCTGTTGCTGCCGTTGGCGCATCAGCTTCAGGATGCTAAGTTTAGTTTACTGCCGTCACGTAGAGGCCGTGGCCGAGCACGGCGTAGAACACGACTGAGAGAAAGAAAGAGAAGGAGAAAGACGGTCTACGATGTCTACGAGAGCTACCAGCCATCGAGGCCGCTCCGTTTGACTCCCTCCTCCTCCTCCCCCACCTCCACCACAGCTACCACCACCGTCTCCACCTCCACCTCTTCCTCCTCCTCAGCTTCCGTGCAGCGCACGAGGCTAGTTAAGATAGCGATCCGGCCGAAGAGCGAAGCGTCGAACAATGCCGTAAAGTAGCGGCGCCGGCAGTGAATCAGACCTTATGGCGAAAACGTGAACGATTAGCGGGCGATCCGTGTTAACATGCCTCCCGCGACACATCGGCCCTTACGATACCAACCGGCCACCGTTACGTACCTTTCGTTCCCATTGAGAAGAAGACCAGGCTGAGAATAAGAAGGGCGCTTCTCCCAGCCGCGTAATTGCGAAATGGTAGCCGCGGATTGAGACAGCCCACTCGCGTAAATCCAACTACCGGAGAGGTCTAACCAGAGGGCTGGACACCACCTCACCCTCCTGGCTCGTGCTCGTACACTGGATCCTAGCGGCTGTGCTGCGCTGGCAGCGTGTAAACGCGATGATTTCTACCGGCCACCAACGACGCGAGCTTCTGCGGCAGTGTAACGTAGAAAAGAGAGGGTATAATGGAGAATTTTCGCTTCGGAGGAGTATCGTGGGTATAGTGAGAACAGATAAGGACGTGGGTAATGGTGTTTGTTTAATCACAGAGAAATTTATACTGGGGTGTGGGAGATTTAATTGATTTTGTTTTTTAACTTGTTTTTTAAATTAAAATTATCGAATCCATGAATTTTTTAGTCAAACGTTAAAAAAGAAATTTTACCGATATTGTCGTTCATCGCGACAAAGCCTGTAACGAGCATAGTTAAAAAAAGATAGGAGGAGTGGGGGTAAAAGCGGAGGGTGGTACTCGAAAAGGGCGAGAAAAAAGTCGAGGAGGGACAATCGCTCGTCAAGCGAGCGTCAAAACATCCCCAAGGATCCGTGCCGAATCGCATTCTCACACGAAGTCGATGGCGAAACGACGAGAAGCGAAGCAAAGCGAGGCGAAGCTTCACCGGGAGCTCTAAAGCTAAAACGAGAGAGAAAGAGGGAAAGAGAGAGAGAGAGAGACGCTTCTTCGGGAACGGTACACCCTTCTTCCTTTCTTTCTCTTCAGGATCTCCTTTCCCTCTCTCTTTCTCTCGTACACTGCACGACAATGTGTGACCGCAAACAAACGAGAGGCAGCGATAGGGGGCGCCAATGCGCATTCAAGACCAGACAGATTGTCATTTGTCACGTCTTTCACATTCTCTAATGACACGCACTGCTTTTGGACGCCTTCTTATATGCAAAGACTGAGTGAGCGAGAGCGAGACGGAGAGAGGGAGGAGGACTGGCACCTGGCACCGAGACACTACGCTTTTATATCTTCTCTCTCTCTCTCTCTCTTTCCCTCTCGCTCACTTTTTCCTTCTCTCTTCGTCCGTCTGTCTTCTACCCTTCGAATGTCTTCCGCTCTCCTTCCGCGATCCTTCGGACTCGCCGTTTGTGACGGTTGAATTCGATTTGTTAGGATTAAGAAAGAAGCTTAACCGTTTTGAACGCAAGAATCGAAAGCTTTTTTTTTTCTTCCGAACTCGATTTACTTTTCTGCCACTGGCAATGACCATTACGGGGGGTGGGGTGGGGGTCATCGGTGACCGGCACTTTACTTTGCAGACGTACATGTCAATTTATTCAAAATTACCTTTTTAAAAAAAAATGCACTCCCTTTCTCAAGGTCAGACCGTAATATTCTGAACTATTGCAGTTTCTTTAGCGTTTGAAACGCGAAAGAGGCACACGCTCAATGCGGTGGCGTCTCAGGAGTGGTCGAAATGATTTAAACTCATTGGGTGCCATATACGCGCGCTTTGCCCGTAACACGCGCACGCGTTCGCGCACACACCCGAGCGCGAAAGTGGACTTTGCGAGATAGACGCTCTACTCTCACACGTCTAATCTGCCTACCGGTACGTGAGCACCTATGACACCCACGCAGTTCTCTGGTAGCCGTATGTTAAAACGATCTCTCAAAGCGAGCGCTTATGTTGAAAGATTGGCCTGCGTTTGTGCTCCGATGCTCGTGATTATTCATTGGACTATTATTCTTCTTTTTAGTTGTTCTTAGTTCTCGGTTGTGGAAAAAATTTTGAATAAGGTAGAAACTTAGGGTAATGAGATGTTTAAGATCAGTGAAGATACGTAGTGATAAGTGACGTGACGTTGCTGTAAATCTGCTCAGAGAAGAAAAATTTATAATACGAGATCGTGTTTCTATAATTACAAGTAATAGCATCGTGATATTTATTACGAGCACTGATACTCGTTATTTAAACTTTTACAACTATCTAAATTATAGTAAATTTGTCATATTTGAAGAGAAAAAATCGTAATTTTTAATATACCTAAATAAAAAGATTGATTTGTAAAAAACAAATCAAGATTTTTGTTGTCTACTCTGAGTTTAAAAATACAAACGAAAGAACAAGGAGTATGCTTCCGCAAAGTCACGCACGAACGACTGGCATCGATCGAGAACGGCTAGATCGATGATTTAGTGGCTCTTTCGCGGCTACACGCTGTGCTCGAGCACCTACGCCAAATACGTTCACCCTACGAAACGAAAGGCGTCTCGCTGTTCTAGCTTCCATTTTGTAATGGATAACACGATTCTTACCAGCATACCGGACCACCGTCCGAATGGTTCGATTATTTATTAACATCACTTCGGTATTCTTCTTTTTCTCTCTTCGATGATCTACGATGATCGATGGGGCTGAAATCGAAGTATTAACGATTATTAACAAGTATTAAGAACTATACAATATATATCTTACACAATTTATACACATACGTTTACTATAACCGTACATATATCACTTGCATGCGATAAATGTTGCAGTACACGTATGTAACATGCGTACAATAGTTTAAAATGGCGACGGAGTGTAGAACGATAATTAGTCGACAATTAAAAGGAGCAAGGGCGCGGTTAAACTATAAAATCTCGTGACCTCGCAACACGATTCGACCCGCCCTCGGGAACACGAGCGACGACAAGACTCGAAGAAACATAGTGATTACCCACACACGTAGGCGGAGGCTATGTCGATAGAGTCGGGACTCTCGCGCGGGATTCGCAAAAGCACTTAGGTACAAACGCTACAGTTTCTCGAGATTCAACGAAGAGAGTGAGTGAGAGAGACAGAGAGAGAAAGAGAGAAGACTCGCGTTTGCTCGTGGCCCATCGCGCGCCGTTTCGACCATAAAACCAGGAGTTATGGTTATTTAAAAACTTATTGGCCCGCCCATGTTCTGTGCATTGCTAAAGAAAGAGAGAGAGAGAGAGAGAGAGAGATAGAGAGAGAGTGGGAGGGGGAGGAAGGCAGAAAGGGTGGAAACGCCGTTGACCCAGTCGAGATAAATCAAAGGATATTAAGACCCTTCTTTCCTCCTTCCCTTTCCTCTTACAACCACCTCTCTGCATCTTCTTCTTAACGAAACATACCAGAAAGAGAGAATAAGAGAGAGAGAGAGAGAGAGAGAGAGAGAGAAAACGAAGAACATCGTAAAGTCGGACCCGAAATCTCACCGAACTGCTACTTTACGTCTGCAATCTCAAATCTTTCATTTAAATCCTAAAAATAAGTAATCGCGAAATAAATAAGCAGAGAAAATATTAAAATATCGGAGCGTTCTGAATATCTTTCGCGATTATTGCAATGGTACTATTTAAAGAGAACTTTCACGCGAGAGTATTAATTATTATTATTTTTCTTACAAATATTCGATTAAGAAAGAAAGTCAGAAAGAAAAATAAAATGTTATTAAAATCGCTAGAAATTTGCCGAATAATCCAACGAGTTATCTCCGAGGCCGTTTCTTCGCGGCCGACCGTCTCTCTTTCTCGCACGCATACAAAGTAAAATTGATAGACACGCGTATAGGGATACGCGCGCTCGCACGCAGGAAGATTATTAATGAGTGCATCTCAATCCGGCAATTTTTCCACGTCGCACCGGGTAATGCACGAACCGCGGGGGGCGAGCAGGCTATATTGGCCGATCAATCAAAATGAGCCCAGGCTGGCACAACCGGCGTCTCGCCGCCGCCACCGCCGCGGCGCTTCGATACCTCGAAACTCTCTTTTTCCCAGCTACGATCGCCTTCCCTCCGACTGCCTGAAAATCCTTGCCCCTGATCCTTCTTAACTTCCTTTCAGGATCAAGGACGAAGGATGAGTTGATATTAAGAAAAGAAGGAAAAAAGAAATGATCGAACGCATTTATGGCTTTGAGTGTGATCGAATTAAATGAAAATCTTGTAACAACTTTGACAATGATTAATAAAATAATCCTGTTATTGCAAATGACATAACCATCGCTTTCATATTACAAGATCGAATTATTATTATCCATCGCTAATGTTCATCGACGGAAGAACGTTCGAACGTTGCTCACGTAACATCGATCAAATTCGATACTCTTATCGATGCGTGTCGATTTTAGTCGACCTAACGATCGTGCGAACGCGTTCGCTGGCATTACTAGTGTCGGTGGTGCCAGAAGAGAAAGTCCGCGGTTACGCGGTAATTATCTTTCCTACGCTTTTGAGTCCGTTTGACTTCTTCAACCTTGCCAAGTAAATTATTTCGCGCTCGCGCGCAACTAATTACGACTGCGTCGAGTGAGAGAGAGAGAGAGAGAGGCTTCGTTTAGGGACGCACACGACACACGCATAAAATACTAGAAAGAATGAAAAGGCACCCGCTACTGAAGCAACGCTCTGTTTATGCCTATTCAATATATTCTCTTTCTCTCTTTTTCTTACTCCTTCTCTTCCTCTTTTTCACATGCTCCTTCAGATATGCAAATAACGTATTACGTGCACGTCAGACTCCATGGTAGCAAATAGTGCGTACTCGACCGCTACGGTCACGACTCGCGTTTAACCCAGATAATTTGCTGAAAAGAAAAGTAGGAAGACCGATTCTTCAAGCTTTTAGTTATTTTCGTAGTACATAATATTTTCAATAACAGTAGATACGGCTATTTTTAAACACGAAATAAACAATAAAACTGCATTCTTTTCATATTATAAATAAAAGAGAAATAAATGTTGCTCGTTGAATCGGACATTTGTTAGAATAGAAAAGAAGATACAATGTCCCCCCCCAAAAAAATAGATTCTTAAGATAACAGAATAATAGAAATTTTACTGTACTTACTTTAACGAAAGTAGCGCCTCTCCTATCGATAAGAAATGTCGAGACCGGAAGATCGAGATCGTCCTCGAGCGAACGAAAGGACCTACCTGCGAGATACAGCCACGCCTACGAGGATCCACAAAGGGCCGCGTGTGAAAGTCCTGGCGAAATGCGTCTATTGTACTCGAGTCAAAACGTTTGTCGTTTCGAAAGCGAGCGACCTTTTTCTTTCCCTTTCTTCCTTTCTCTTTCTCTTTCTTTTGAACTCTCTTTTTTATCGTACTCCAATCATTAGGACGAGGACGAAGGGAACTTTCCTGACTTTTCACGGGGCCGGAAGTCTTCGGAAGATGAAACGAAAATAGTTCGTCCCTTGTAAAGAAATGTTTGCAAAAATCATATAAAAAATTATTCTTAAAAATCGTACAAGAAATTATTCTTAAAAATCGTAGCTGCAAGTATTTCTTACGATCGCAAGAATAAAAAATCACTTTCCATTCGTTTATTTCCTCCATGAATGAAACGAGCGGTCCAGCTGGACCGGAACGAAGAACAGAACACGTGGAACGTCGTCTCGGGATCGTCTTCCACGTAACTCACACGCACACGTACGCACACAGGTTACCACGCGCATTCATAAACGACGGTCGTCGTGTCGATCGAAAAAGCCGGTCAGCTCCGTGCCACGTGGCTCCAATATAATTGCCGCTTCTGCTTCGATCTTCCCGACCGACAAGAGACCTCAAATTTGTCTCTAATTTTGGAGTAGAGCTCTCTAGTGGTAACCTTAGATTCGTTTTTTAACGTCGCATTCGCTCTCTACCCTCGAGCGGATGTACAAATCGTTTCTAACGTCACCGTTATGGTGTCCATAACGATACGTCCTCTCGAAAATAACGGATTTCCTTAAATCGTGGAACGCTTTTTGTCCCATTCGATTTGCCGCCGGGATAATTGTGAATTTTGTGCTATTATTAGCGTTACTCTTCGATTTCTCGAAATTGATGTTTACGTTCGGTATATCAACGGATGTAACATCGTTTTTCTATCGCGAGATAAAATAGCTTCCTATTGCCGCACTCTCTTAACACCTGTTTACTACACATACGATTTTAAACACTGACAAAGTATCGCAATAGTAACTGGAGATATTAATCAAGCGCAAGATGACTTATGCAAGAATATGTCATCGCGCTCTAGTCCGGTTTACAAAATTTCACTTAAATAAATCACCCAATATGAACGAGTTCGCATTGCCGCTCGACGAGTTCGTTGCGACGAATAAAAAAATCGGTGAGTAACAAAAAACGCTGGGATCGACAAACTTTTTTTGGCATTAACTAGAGAATTTCGTTCGTATAATAGAAGAAAAAAAGTCTACACGAGTCCGCGCAACACGGCAATATTTTTCCCGCGCTCGACCGATCGACGTTTGAACAGGTTCGAAACGAGCCCATAAGGAAAAGTGAAAAAGTTCGTGCTTGTAGATCTCTCGATCGGCTCTTACACACACGTACACGCATACGTAGATATGTACATATATATTCACGTATCGACGAGTCGTCTCAACGATTTTCCTAAGCCGAGGAAAATCCATCGATGTATTTCGTAACGGTCGATTTACAGCCACGGCTCGTCGAATAATCGGCCGCGGCACCGCGAAATGCCGCGCGTCGGAGAGGATGTATGCAAATGTGTATCTATAAAAAAAGGCGTTTCGTAGTACCCAGGAACGCTTAGTAGCACGGTAATAAATTAACGTCGAAGGCATACCGTCTCCGTGGCCGAGCGGCCTCTACGATGATTTCTCGCCGTTGAGTTGCGCCGTTTCTGCGAGAACGTTTTACTGCCGGCGGGCTAATATTTTTCAGCGGACTTTTGCGCGAAATATATCGGTCTCTCTCTCTCTCTCTCTCTCTCTCTCTTTTTCTCTTTTACTTTCCGTTTTCTTTGAAAAAGTAAAGATGTTCTTGAAAGAACCGCTCCTACTTCTTTCGGTATTGTACGGTGAAAATGAAATCCTTGGAAGCTGTCGAGGAGTCTTTTGTTTAATAATTAGTATTGCGAAAGAAACGCGTATATATAATAATGGAAAAATAAGAATATTTACAAACAACGCTATGGGCTACCACACGAAAAGACTATGAAAATAGTGATAGAAGGAAAAACACGGTAGCTCCGCCTTCGTCTTACTTAATGAGCCGACTAATTGTTTCGGACCGTTCCGTGATCGATTGTGGGAAGTAAAACGTCATCTCGCGAACGTCTCCTTCACCTACGATTAAGCTAAACGCAAAAATATCGAGCCAATGACAATGTAACCGAAGCGTGTAAAACATTTTCGGTAATACGAGCACGTTAACTACGCTATCGTGTCACCGTACCTTTTTTTTCGTTCCTCGAGTTATTATAGGCGTGTTCAAAAAATCATTAGGATCATTAGCTCGCACCTGTGGTTTCGAAGGAAGGGGGAAGCGAGAAGTTTCCTCTCTCGTTGTCGCGTACGACCGGTGTGTCGTACGGCTCACTCTCTCAACGCGGAGGCGTGCACGTGTTCTCGTCACGAACGATGAAGAAGAGGACACGGGCGAAGTGTCAGAGGCGTGCGCGTGAAATCACGCGATTCTCGATAATGAATGGGCGACTCGCGCCTCACGGAAGCGACCAGACCTACGTTACGTATATAGGGTGTCTTATTAGTAACACAGTCATTTAAAAAAAAATGATAATTTCGTTTCAAATGTCTACATAATTAATTCGGATTAGAAAGTTTTATAAAAACCAGTTGCTATAAAAATCGAGCGAGATCTTTCGATAATTTTTATAATGACGTGGAATTTGTTAAGCATACATACCACCCGGTATAAAGTGTATATCCCGACGGACAGCTGGTAGTAATTTGACTGTCCCTTTCATTCTTTCCGTCTCTCTTTATTTTCTCTTTAAAAAAAGGGAGAACTTTCAAGTCGATCCGAAGAAGCTCGCAACCGAAATACATCAAAGGGACCGTCATCTAACAGTTAACGCACATAGGGCATGGTAAAACCTCAGAGATCGTTTAGCCCTATTCCGTTAATCAAACTAGCGTATAGAAGTTTCGTCTTTCGTAGTCAAAAACATTTACACGTATCAAATATATTATTTCCTTTCTTTTTATCCATACGTATACACACACATATACATACATACGTGCGTGCGTATGTACGTAACGAGCAATTTATTTGCGTTTTACCAGAACATTAACGATAATAGCGATCGGGGTACATTTTGAAATTTCTCACGAAACGCGTAAAAGTAGCTTAGGTAAAAGGAAGAGGAACGGGTGAGCGGAAAGTGAGGCGAGTCGACCTTTAGAGATCTCGAAACTGGTTTCCATCGATCTCCGCTCGGAAAGCGTCGGAAAACGTCCGAAGTAGCGAGCCTCGGTGTGGCCGAGATACGTTAATTACATTGGAACGAGTGATACGAGTTCTCTTACGATCTCGAAAAACACGTGGAACGCATCGGGCATGATGCATTAAAACATTAATACGTTTTTAAAAGACACACGTACCGGAGACGATAGCAAAAGCTACGCTGCGAGTGAAATCGATTTCACGATTCGATTTGTACTCGGAGGACTCGGTGGACGAAGTGATCCTCTATAAGAAAAGAAGCAGAAAGAGAGAGAGAGAGAGAGAGAGAGAGAGAGAGAGAGAGAGAAAGGGAGTGGATAATGATCCCGAACTCATTTCGCGATCGTACCCTCTGATTGATCTGATTAGTCCGGCCTCGGAAGAGGTCGACCGGTAAATGATCTCTAGCGATCTCAATCAGCTTCTGAAAAAAATAAAACGGCATCGACGTTCCCTCCTCTCGCACGGTACAGCTTCGACGCTTTTTCCTCTCTTCCACTCCACCTCTCCTCTCCGCTACTCTCGCCAGGGATAATGAGAGCCTCCCATGTAGAAAAGGGGATTATTTGCGGCACGGGATCGAAAATGCCGTGCGAGGCTCATTATCGGATGCACGACTACCACGATTCTGGAGCGGCTCTCGTTTCGACATCCTCTGACTTTCTCCCTCCCTCTCCCTCCCTCTCCCTCTCTCTATCTCTTTCTTTCTTATATCGTGCCGCTATCGGTACGGAATTGCTGAAACCGTAAATCAACGACAAGGCCGGGTTAAAGGGTCGAGGAATTGGAGCGATGCCCGCGAACCCAATGATACTAACATAAACCCTTCTCCACTTCTACCAACATCATCCCGCGCGCACGATACAGACGTTCCTCGTTAACTAATTGAAACGAAATTACTTCCCGGAGATAGCTATGGGAGCAGAATCATGAGAAAGGAGAGATGGATATGTACGTAGGTATATAAGTAGATATATGTATATACAAGTACATCGAGATCGATCGATCGATCGTGTTTCATCGGATTTTCTTACGTTGCGATCGAGATCGTTTACCGGTTTCTTGAATAAAGGATTGGACGTAGATATGTGATTAGGGTATTTGAATAATGCGTGTTTTATGAGAGGCGTCAAAAGCAGTCAGCAATTCGACGTGGATATATTCTATCCGTAGATCTCGATTCTGGATTCTGATCTTAGATATTTTCATTTAAGAGAAATTGTCTTTTATATTTTTTATCACTGACAATGAGACGAGCATCGTCTATTTTTTTTTAAATTTGTTCATAATGTTAAGATATGTCATTTCTTTATAAACAATTGTTAAAAAATGTAGGAATACCTTATACATTTATTGCAAGTACCCCATAACCCGTCTATATGACTAGAACCTAAGTACCATGCTTACGTCGTAACGCCACGTTACGTACAGTCACAGGAGGATACGTTTCTCCGATTCTTTCCGCTTCGTGCCGGATCGAGAGAAGCGTGCGAGCTGCGAAGCGCGTTTACACGAATGCCGACTCGTCGCACGACCGCAAAAGAGCGGCAAGGCGCTATTCAACGTCGAGCATTTCTTCTTCGAGTACTCTCGAACGCGTCACTCGCTTCGCTTCCTAGTTGCACCTTTGAAATACTATGGAAGAACAATCATAGACCAACCTAAAGCTCTTCCTCGAACAAGGAAGAACTTTTCTTTCGAGAAAATTGAAGAAAATATTTAAAAGATACGATTAATGGATTTTCTAATAGACAATTCGTTTCTAATCTCATGAAGCTTCGTTTGAGTTAAATTTAAAAGAAAAATTAATAAAA
Organism: Odynerus spinipes; assembly: GCA_032403825.1. NCBI lineage: Eukaryota > Metazoa > Arthropoda > Insecta > Hymenoptera > Vespidae > Odynerus > Odynerus spinipes. Next base: position 1,211,580 of record JAIFRP010004405.1, read on the forward strand.
CCGAGAAAGAGGTAAAGTTATCCAAACTTTGTAAAGATTCTCGAAAACACTTCTAGCGATAGTTTACTCATAGATCGTTTAGTCATCGGTCGAACGTGCTCGCGCATACGTCGAATTCATATTGGCCATTGTTCGAACCCCGTAACTTTTCTCACTTTTCTATACCTCTCGACGATGTCATTCTTCGTTTTACGAGGTAACACTCTCGGGATTTATGTCCTACGTATTGTTTCCTAGATGGTTACAATATGAAATCGATTAGATCGTTTGACATGACTTTCGTGGCGTAGATTAAGGTATTAGACCAATTGTATATGATAAATCATATTGTAACGAATAGCACTGTGTTGCAATTGAAATTTTATGAGCTTTATATTCCAATCAATTTTTTTCTTAACAAATGTGTCCACATTATTCACTACAAGACACTAAACATAATTATTTCAGTTTAAACTTAGAAAAGAATTTAATGTTCGTTTAAATAATTATAAGACGTGTTCCCTAGAGTAGTTCGATGATTTTCAAGACACCGGTCGATCTGGAAAGGTTCATCGGCTGCCAATGGATTTTCTCAAGCAAGGTTTCAACCCGTATAGATCGAGAGCGTGGTATACCGAAGCCCCGACGGTATTTTATTCCTCACAGGAACACGCACGGGAGGCCGCGGGAGAAAACACGCGATGCACAATCCGTATTACTTCTAGTTAACATTCGCATGTTTGGTATTCGCAGTACCGTTCCGGAATTCCGTTCCAGTTCGTTTAATGAGGAACGACTTTTTAGCATTCCTACGTTAAGCCAGCGTGAGAACCGCGAAATGTGGGGTCGCGGCCCATAAAATCCGTGAGTCAGGCCACGCTTCGGGTCTCCAATCTCTCTCTCTCTCTCTCTCTCTCT
>JAIFRP010004405.1:1258759-1290301 GCA_032403825.1 Odynerus spinipes
CGTGTCTGTACTCATCAAGTGTATAGCAAATTTATGAATTTGCAATAAAAATTCCATTAAATTGACTCAAACTTATTTAAAACCACGAGATTCCAAAAAAAATTAATCCTTCCATAAAAAATTATTATCAAGCAACGTTCTGGCTCCATAAAAATTATAAATAAATTTGTTCGATCAATTTGTCCTATCCACCGATCGATTAGACTCTATTCCTTAGAAAATTCATGGAAAAAGGGTTAAAGATGCGGAGAGAAGAAGGCGGAATCCCAGGAGAGAAGAAAACGCGCGGCCCTACCCTCGACTCTTATACATACACACACGTACGTAGGTAGGTAGGTAGGTATACATATACCCGTAAATCCTGAATCCCGCGTCTAAGGTTTGAATCTCGCCTGTACTCCCGTATCGGATCCTGCCATTATACCACGCAGAAGCGGCGTGTACCATTCGCGAGGGACAAACGCCTGGAATATTCCGGCTTCCACGAGATTACGCGCTCCGTCCTGCATCCTTCTCTCTCTTTCTCTTACTCTCTCTCTCTCTCTCTGTCTCTCTCTCTGTCTCTCTCTCTGTTTCTCTCTCCTGCGCTCCATCCTCTCTTCTCTTCTCAGAGTGGGAATTTAAGCGTCGATCCTGCGATCTCTGACCTACGAGCGAAATATATAAGAATGTATGAAAGCGTACGAGAATCCTCGCTCGTTAAGGAGGTATACGGTTCTAGAAACTCGGAAAGTACGATTACCGTGGATATTTGTTAGCCGCCACCGCCACCGCTGTCCGTGTAATTACAAGAAGAGTGCCGGGAAGGTGGTAGCGACGAGAATAGTTTCGCGTCGTTAATTTGGAAAAGCTAGGACCCGACGCGTTGCCGTCCTCCTCTCGGTCGTCGTTCTTGTAGCTTCCTCGCTCTACCAGCAAGTATTAAATTCTCTTCGTTTATCGATTTATCGAGCCACCGATGTTCGATTCCAATGCGAGTGTATCTACGCGTGGGAGATAAAATTTTTTTACAGTCGTTATCGTAACTCGTCTTTGTATTGGTCGAATAGAGAAATGGATTTTAATACCGAAACGTGGAAAACGATGTTTCGTTTATGCTAAAACAAGTTTCTTTATGATAAATGAGTAATCTATTAATATAATAGATACATTACGGTATATTATATTTAATAGACGTGGCAGTAATGAATAGGGGGTATGAAAAAAAATACATATATAATATGAATCATGCGTTCAGCTTCGTAAGTTTAAAATTCATGGTATCAAAAAAAGTAACCGGTCAATATACGTCCGAGATATTTATGAAGAATGAAGAACCGATAGGCCGATAATTTTAATACCGACCTCAATTAATCGCTATCGTACGGATCGTCGAGGTCTTCTAATACTTTGACCTCCTGTCAAATCTCGAACACGTGAAAATTAGAACGGTGAATCTACTTAATGGATCCGCCAAAGTATTGTACATAAAAAAACATGGATATTACTATTCTCAAATGTTCATGCTCCTCTTATTGGTTCGATAAAAAACGCGATACTTTTATAAAATTACAGATCGAGTATCTAATCGATGCGAAACTTTTTTTTAAACGAAACAATTCTACTCTCGCGAAATCATCGATTTAGACGATCTATGTATACCTAATCGATACGAAAACGTTTTCGCGATATCTCGGAGTAACGAGCCAGCGTAGAAAACGTACCAATATCTGACTATAAGTCAAAGATCGACGATACTCGCTCTATCGATAATAACCATGACGTATCGAATTTTGTAAATTATACCTATCTTCAACTTGGTAGCAAAAATGATATATTGAGGCGGCGCTCTCGGTGTAATTCGTAATTATAGCATTACGGAGCTGTTTTCTGGCTTGGGTTGGGTGCCCGCGGCAAAATTTCGTGGTATTATATCGAGTCGAGTGCTTCTGTAGAAAGGCTACCACGGAAGTCGACTTTGACGTTCGACTTTGAAAGAAGAATCGTCGAAGCTATATACGGGTGTGGAAGAGAGAAGGAGAAAGACTTTAGCGACTCTCTAACGTTCGAACGGTCGGCACGCCGTCGAAGAAACGGACGTAAGAAACGCGTGGAAATAGCCCGGGGTAATTTCACACGTTAGAGGCGAAATTGTTCCTCTTGGTCGACCTCCTCCGGTCACTTGACCACTGACCGGACTTCGCGGAAGCTTTGTGTGCTGGCAGGCATCTCCCTCCCCCCCCTCTCTCTCTTTCTCTCCCTCTGTCTTTCCTTCTCTCTCTACAGCAGTACTCCTTTACTCAACCACGGTGATTTATCTACTTTCGTTAATGATTACGCTCCGAAAGGGTATAAAGTTCCCCTTAACTTGTGAACTTTCACACTACTCTTACTTACGTCCGCGTTTTCTTACGGATATGCTAATAAAGAAAGGGTATCTCCGGTTTTATGAATTTTCGTCATCGATGATTCGTCCATCGGGTACAGTGGTCCGCGTACATACTTCAAATAAATTTCTTGCCCTCGGTGAACGCGACAATGGCAGCCACTGAGAGATATTCTACCGTTTTCTCTCTATCTTTTTCTTTCTCATTCTCTCGAGGAACGAAGAAAACATTTTTGAACGTCTCCTCTCTTTCTCTTTCTCTTTCTCTCTCTGTAAATGCCGCGGAGGACGCGCACCGCCTTTATACGACTAGACGAGACGACTTTAAACCTTATGGCTCGAGCGAGAGTGGCTCGAGCCATAGACAAGTCGCGGTATCACGAACGGCGACGCGTAACGCGACGTGGCTTATTGCCAATGCATTTTAAGTAGTCTACCATACAGTGCTCACTTCTTTCTCTTTCTTCTTCATTTTCTTCTTCTTCTTCCACTCGTCTTCTATATCTTTCTCTCACGAGCATTGTGCACCTGTATATAGCACGTTTGGGTCGTGCTTTACTCCCCTATAACGTTTATATCTATTTCTGTAAAGATAACGTTGGTATTTTATGGATTTCGAAAAAAGTCACGATCGTAGTCGTTTCCGCTCGCAATCATCGGAGAGACAAAGAAGTTGTATTTCTAATGAATAAAACAAGACAATGAGATATACGATACTTCTGGGAGAAATACTTTTCAAAATTAAATTTTCAAGTACTCGCCGAGAAGCTTTAAAAATTGTTTTTTATAAAAAAAAAAAGAAATTGAGCAGCCAACACGTCCCTCGCGATTAAGTCATTTTACGCTGGTAGACTGCGGGCGAAATCGGAAGACGGAATCTCTGACTTTAAGTAAGCATTGTATGGTAAACCCGTGCGGAATAATTGTGGGACATCGAAGCTGCCAAGAAGTATCTTGACGTTACCTTATTTCAATGGTTAGTGGTTACTAAAGCTCGTACGTTATCATATATGTACGTACCTCTGTTTATAAATTACCTATGAGACTTGTTCACCTTCGTTTTAACTTCATCCTCGAATAAAAGCTTCCGAGATACCGTAATTTTACGTTCCAGACCTAAAACTAAAATGAATAAAAGTTTCTTCAGCTATGAACCAAAACGCTAGAGATAGTTGATCGAAATAGAGATCGTAATCTTACGTTAGCCGAAACGTTCACAAAAAAAATAAAAAAAAAAAAACACGATACCTACTTTTGGTCCATGTTTTATAATATTACAAACGCTTCCAACTGTGAGGAGAGAAAAGAAGAAATCTCTTGGGAAAGACCGGGCAACTTCCGCGTCGAGCGTCATCGTTCAGAAGTCATGTTCGCTATTAAAGTGAGGCATCTTCAAGAACACGCCGTCTTTTCTCGATCTTTTTTTTTTATATTCGGCATTGTAAGGAAGCCGCTCGTTAATCGCGACAAGACACTTTCTTCGTGCTATAGGACGATAGACGCGAGTCGCGTTACGTAACGCCTCGTGTGCGCGCGCGCGCGCGCACGTTCAAGTTGGACATTTTTCTCGCGGGCGTTGTAGCGATAAATCGTCCTTCGCTTAACAATTACGCGCCGTCCTTACGGTACGCGTATGTATATACCTTCGTGTGTATAAGTACGTATAGAAATACGTACGAAGCGAGGCGTTTGCATATCTAACGGCTATCATCGTCGACGAATCACGCGAGAGGCTACCGTTAAACGATCGCTTGAAAAATGACCGGATGAAGTTTTCTATTCTGGTGGATATAAAATATATTTTATATAAGAAAACGATCGAGAAAGTGTATATAAGATATAGAATATATAATATGTTCGTATATTTTATTTTATATATATATAAATTTAATCAGAAGTTTAGTCTAATTCTAGTTGCAATCTTCTACTACTCGATCGTCGTCTCCTCGACGGAAACCTGTAGGCAAGCCTAAAAATATAAAATCTACAAAAACAAGTTAGCATCGGTTGCATACCAAAGAAACGGATATGGGAAGGAACGGTAAAAGACGATCCTACGATGTTTAGAAACATATTTATAAAATGCAAAAAATAGTGCTATTTACTCTTAGGAACGATTAGCAAAGAGAGGACTTCGTTAGTATCGTACGCTATCGACCGCTACTCGTGGATAATAAGAAATGTCAATCGAGAATCTCAATCACCGTCGTCTCCGAGTATGATTTATTTATCAATTAAAAACTATCCACTTTCGTAGGTAACTCGCGTGCACTCGCTCGCGTCTCCTTAACCGCGATTGACCGTTCATATGGACCCGCATCAGCAGGAAGCCAGTTGTTAAAATGGCACGCGAATTTTACGACTCGTGCGTATAATGCCATAAAATAATCATAATGTTTGGTAATGCACGCTTACGCATGCCCTAGCGGCAACCGTTCGTCCTCGTCCTCCCTCGTTCTCGTCTTCCTTGTCCTCCTCCGCGATCGACTCGATTCGCTGGAAAAACACTATCGATATCTAACACTCGTAACGGAGCGCAACGTGAGAAAGTTTCGATGCGAAAGGGTGAAAGGTCAGCCGTCGTGACGTTCGTCATAAAAGAGTTACTACGAACCCCTCGATCGCTATGACATTCCTGCTATTTGTCTAAACTGTACACACTCGATATGTATCGTGTTACCGACGCGGAGAGATCACAGAGGATTTTGTGTCACTCGTCACTCGTTACTAAACTTTGATCTCGGCGAATAAATATTTACTTATGACGGATTTACTGCCGACTGTTTTGTTTATTACCATATGATTGAGTAATTCGATTCTTACCTCGTCATTTCTTAGCTTTGACAGGCATCGTCTCTTCGTGAAATTTTTATCATTCGTATCGCTCCATTATTAGAATACAATTACAATTAATACACTTACTTACTCGACTCTATCTTCCACATTGATACTAATCTCGACTATTCGAATAAAAATGATGGCGAAAAATCGCGAGTCGGCTTACGAAAACGCGAGAAACAATGACCGTGATTACAACATTAACGACGACGATATTTTCTGGGTGAATGTTACTCGGATAGGAAAGGATCGTTGCAAAAAAGGATACGTCGCATACTTCGGTGATCGTTCGTGCATTTCACCGCGAAACGAAAATCCCTTTGAACGTGGTCCCGCTCGAAGGCTGCGTTATCGCGATGTTAATAATTAACATAATACTCTAGCATTTGCCTACAATTAGGCGCATGATATACGTGTACATAAAAGCAATGCGTTCCTAGCGCGTGAGCGAACACGCGCGCGTTCGCGTACTCCCGACGTTATCCTTTATGACTCGACGTTGGGAGCGAATCCATAAAACGGTATACAGAAAGTCAGGTTTTATCCTATTCTCGGTTAAACGCTTATACGCGCTGGTGTCAACTCGAGAAACAGGAGATACGACGAGGTCAGGGAGTAACGGCCGTTTACATTTGCACGGTGCACGTAACGTTACCCGTTAAAGAGTGTCCCGCCACGACCCCCCAGGTGCTCCTCGATTTCCGAAGCTCCGCTTAATTTCCCAGGAAGGAATTCACAGATACGTGTGTGCCCAACGAAACGAGTCGACTAAACTTTTTCGAAGGGAGTGGAAATGCAAGGTATTGAAAAATGTACTTACGAAATGTCATAAATAATATTCGTCTTAGACCAGTCGATATTAATAACGTTAGGGAAAAAGTCTATACTCTATCTGTTTATATTTAAAAGAAATGTAAAAAAAAAAACACTAATCAAGTCAGACATTTTTGCTAGACATTCACGTTCCCGATGGTCTCGGTATCGCAGGAAATAAGAAACTGGAGGGTCGTATAAAAGATCGCAGGGGTCGACTTATGCGAGAACGCGTGCGCGAGAGAGAAAGAGAGAGAGACGCAAAGTCGTAAGCGCGCGTATTACGACTCGGCTGCGAAACGTAAGACGTGCTGCTCCGAGAAGAACGTTTAAGAAGAGCCGAGGGGCCCATCCGGATGCCGAGGGGCCCACCGATACACGTAGCAAAGGTCGGGCCAGCACTAAACGCCAGACAATGCCCGTCGGCACCCTTTATACCTTCCTCGATCAGCTCGTAGGATGGCTGTTGGAACGGCCGCGTATGGGCCCGCGTACGGCCCCGTAAAATCAGCCTTTTATCTCGAGCCCGAGAAGAGTAGTGGGACTCTTGTAAAGTGGAGCGACGAGCTGCGCCAATCACGAGCACGCTCCTCGTCGTTCGTGATTAAAACGTCGCTTCGTCGGCCTCTCTTTGCCGTTGAACCCCTTTCACGCGGTCTTTTCTCGAACGCCGGAACGATATTCTCGTTTCTTCCATCTGCCGATCTTCTTCATTTTTGTCCTTACGAAATTTTTTATACATTAGACAGTTAGATAAATTGTCTATATTTTTTAATCTGAAATCCTGTATTTTAACGAGTTCAAATATATTGAAATTACCTTCTTTTTTCAATTTGTCACGACCGCTCGCACTCTTCGCTCGCCATACGCCGAACGGTGAATAACCGGTGATCGAGGATCCATTGATGCTTTCGAGGTCTCGCGTTTACGGCGAGCTTTTATAAGAGATCGCTTTTTTATCACGTATAATACGCAAAATGAAGTCATAGTTTATGATAAAACGTAATAACGCAGGCCGTTTCGACACACACAGAGTCTGCGAAACTTACTTTTTCATACGCTCCATAAATATTCCATAGGCATTACGATTAGTGAAATATAGTGAAATTTACTGCACTCGGCACCCCGTCGTAATTGCCGTTGATTTATTTATGGAACGGGTTATTTACGATCGAACTCGGATTAATCGCAATATAAAATAATGTTTTATAACGGCCGCCATAAAGGTAACCACCACTGCGCCTTCGACTATCAAGCAACTAATTTATTATTATATAAATTTAACGGGCGCAATAAAACGCGCCTCCTTACTCCTGCTAAATATTTTATAATCTTACATATCGTACGGATCTTGTAAACAAAGCTACAAGGGATCGACTGTAGGTTCCACGATCGATTGATTTTATGAATCGATTAGTACAATTTTCAAAATCTTGTTGCTTATGTTACATACGTCCATATTTTCCATTACACTGGTTACAATCCATTTCAACACTGTATATAAAATATTGAAGGGAAGATTTGTTGTATGTAAATGTCTGTTAAACGCACCTGATCTATTTATATACCTGGACAAATCTTTCCTCTCTCTGTTTCCATCTTCAGAAAGAAATCTCTTTTTATCTTTCCAAAATTGTAACAAGATCGTTTGATGCCCCTAAGGGTCACGCTTCATCCTGACCCCTTATCTTAATATAATCCGGATCAGAAATCCGTGCGAGATGTTCACTGAGAAGAAACGCGATGATCAAAGAGAGAAAGAGTAAGTGAGTGAAAGAGAGAGAGAGAGAGAGAGAGAGAGAGAGAGAAGTGTAGAGGAGAAGAAGGAAAAGAGAATAAGAAGAAAAAGAAGAGGCGAGGCAGGACGGGCGCGGAACTTGCTTTCAACTTTGCCGCACGCGGTAAAATCGCGCGGCTCGCCTTCTTATCTGCGGATCGGATGTGACCCCCTGACCCCTTCTCCTCGCCTATTGCCGGCGAATCGCATGTCTCTCGTGGATGGCAAACTTATTATATGGCCCCTACGGAAGTCATAGATCCATCTTGGCGAACTTCGAAAGGAGATCGAGAATTGCATTGGCCGGACAAACTCGAACTTGTGCAATTTCTTTCGACTCGACTCATTTCAAACAGTTGCAAACTTGTTTCAACGATTCAACACTGTACTTGTAACAAAAGTATAATAAAAAGATTTGGTTGAAAAAGCTGAGAAAATTATTCAATCGAGATACATCCTACCCTTTACGTACTTTACCATGACGACCTTTGACCCATCGTAAGAAGAAGTTCACTTTTACGTTTACAATACCGTTACGATCGGCGGACCTGCGAGTATTTTATACCGAACAGGTTTTCATTTTGCTCTCGCTGCGATAGACGATCGAGTTACACGATCGCAGCCCGCGCGCTCGCGCGCGGTGCCTTGTTCGAAGGTATCAGGATCGAACGACGGACAATAATTGATCGTCGTGGAAGCCGGCATGGAAATCGATGGGTCTTTGGCACGAAACCCGCGCGGTGGAACTTGCGGCTATGCGCGCATTCGACTCGAATCGCGCGGATGGATATCGTCGGATTAGTTGACGATCTTCTCGCGAGTCTCCGATCTGATCTGTTGCCTCTCTTCGCGTATCAGGAAGAGACGCGAGATCTTACCCCTTCCTCCTTCCTTTCGTTTCGTACCATTCCGTTCCTATACTCTATACCATTAAATTATGTTCAGCGATAACGCGCGCATAAATTATGCCAGCGAGCTGGGGACTATTGCATGCGCTCGTACGTTTGCCTCCGCCATTTTGAATAGTATTTTGAGGGGATAGACCATCTGGAATTACATTTTGAAAGTAGCTACCGTTTTGAACCACATTTTGAGAACGATAACCATCTTGAATTACCACTTGAATACTATCGTAATCTTAGAATACATTTTAAGGAAACGCGATAAAAAATTTTACGAAATCCGAGCACTTTCTTCCTAAATTTTTCAAACGATATCGATCAGACGTCAAAAGTGAAGAGAAAATCGTGCAGTTCGGCACACCCAAGTACGGGCGCTCGCTCGCGCACGCAATTACCGTTACCGAATAAAACGTCGTACAGGTTAATACGTCGAACGCGAAGGGGAGTCTATGCTGCAACTATTAACGATGAGAAGTACCGAGGTATCACTTATTTCTTATGTAATATAATACACGCCTAGCCAACAGTGGTAAACGATACACGACAGAAGTCGTGTACTATGCCGGACTCGCGGATATCTAATTGGCATAATGCGTGGCTTGCCGATAAATATTTGCCGTTTCAAAATGATTTATCATGTAGATACATACATGCATACATACTTACGGCCATTTTCTAAGCCGTACTCCGCTGTCTTCTTATAATTAGTTTAAATGCAATGTATTATGCGCATCGGGTAAAGAAAATCTTTGAAATCATTTAGCAAACGAACTCGAGCGCGTTCTCGCTTACTCCAAGCGAATTTATTCGCGATTTCTCGTCCGACTCTCGCCGAAACTTTCCACTCACTTTTGACGATAAATTTAGAACGCCGCGGTGCTCGTTATCCGCTTACGATTTCATCTTAGAATCGACGGAAAGCGAAGGATCGGCCAGATAACGTGCGGGTATAGTATATCGGAAATTATAGGGTGGAATCCGCGAGAAAGGATGCGCGATTCGACGAAGATAGGCGCTCGGTTGGCACGCTATTTACTGGACGAAAGAGAGAGGACTAAAGATCAAAAATAAGAAGACAGAAGAGACTGACAAGAACACTAATTATGAGAAAACTACGACTGCAATAACGAATTACTAGGAGCTTTGACTGCTATTGCATAGGTTGTGAAAGTAAAAAAAGTATTAACAAATCGAATGCCATGGAGGTTACCGATGACCGGCATGCTTGTAACCTTACGTCAATTTTATTTAAAAGTTTGATTTATGACACTCTCGATATTCTAATTTTCTAATGTAAGAAGTATAACAATGAGTCATTCCGTATCTTTGTTCTGAAAAAAGAACGAAACACATTAGGACATCGATTTATGCGAAATTGTCTGGGCCGAGTGAATGTGTTAAAGGAACACAGATCTACGAGCGCGTTTTCGTGGGTGCCACGCTCGAGAGGTCGACGAGTGTGTGAACGTATTAACACCTCGAAGGATTTATGGTACCGAGAGGGAGGAGAGAACGAAAGGGAGGACATGGAGGTGGCGGGGTGAGAGGGCGGAGGATTCAAGAGGGTCCCCTGCGGCACGGCACGAGGCGATCGAGGCGGTCGGACTCTCACAGAGACCACTCGAGAACAAATGGGCTCAATTTCGTATTTTCTAACACCCCTCCGACCTTCCCCCCCCCTCTTCGACCTCCTCATTCTCTTCTTTCGCTCCATACACGAGACACCCACGCACCTGCGATCTATTTCACCGTCATATTTCTTGACGCTAACGTTTCGTACCTACTCTGTCTTGAAAATTAAAGAATTAAGCTTTTTTTACTTCCTTCGCGAACACAAATTTGTAATTATCACGTGACGTGTATTCCTGTATTCACAATTTTTTCAAACAATTTCCTAAATTGTTCATTTGTATTCTAGACGCATCAATTACGTGATTTTTTTCTATTTTCTCTGTGATGCTTCAATTTTTCGTTTACCCGTTCATCCGTTCGTTCTTCACTTCCTCTTATGCTTTTACAAAACGTAATCACGAGACGGAACGTCGTCGTCTCTTCCGGGGGACTCACTCATCGCGTTTCTCGACGGAAGGCACGTTCGCGTTTCGATCACTGTCGCGTCTCGAAATTGGCCCGCGTGATAAAGAGCCGTCATTTTTCATCCGGTAACTAGACCCGATGAGAAGAATCGGATGAATCTCGTCTGAGGATCGAGCCTCGACCCCGGCTGGTGATGGATCGCTGGCTATCATGAAAAATATTCCGAACGATCTTGACGAAACGAAAGAGACGCGGCTATCCTTTTTTTTTACCGATCGCTCGTTACGAGATTCGAGTTTTCGAGCTTTGACTGCAGAATCTTTTATGCTCCTGCGTTACACGCGTCAGGGTACAAAGCAGACTGCGTGTCTCGTGTAGCGCGTCCAATTTTAAATGACGATGTCTCGAACATTAGATTAATATATTTTCAGTTTTTATAGACTGAAAAAATGTCGAAAGTCTTTAAATACACAATCCTGCTAGCACATCCGTTATACGAGAGAACACTATACTTATCCGTGATTCTATACACACCTATACGCTAGAAAGAGACAAAATATCAGAATCCAGTATTCGTGTCGATTTTTACCGCGTCAACCCGTTTACCATAAAACCCATAATTTATTCAACGTGTCACCAGTCCCCGTGCCACTACAAAAAAGGAAATAGAAATCGTAGAAAATTGCAAATCGATCGATCGATAGTAAAACTTTCATCCGATCGTGATCGTCTCCTGACCACGAGCCCACACACATACTCACGCAACGCGTATACGTGCACGCTTGTCTAGCGTTCTTTTTTTCGTCTGGTTCGCGCCTTTGCCGTGCGGCGAGAGCGAGTCATGATCTATGGCCGTGGAACACGCATGTAACGCGCCACCCCCGCAGAAACGTGCGCTCTCTCGGGGCCACTAACAAATTGATATAATTTGTTGTTAACGGGCCAGCCGTGCCCGGAGGCGTCTCTTTGGCGTCGGCCGTTAAGATTCGTGCGAACCCGGAAAGGTGCCGCGTGCGCGCGGGCGCGCGTCAAGGCTCCGTCTCTTCGCACCTCACGTTTCTCTTTCTCCTTTGCTAAACGTGCTTATTTAATTGCGCGCTTCGCCGAGCGACAACCGCAAACATCGGACGGCCGCCTACGAACGATTCATAACAACGGAATCCCCCTTCGGGTGACTACGCCAACTGCAACTGCGTCTGCGTTTTTATTTTTTATCTTTTTGGGAGTTTTTCACCAATTTGGAAATTAAATTAGAAATTATTGAATCATTATGTAATAACAAATTAACTCGTGTATCATTAAGACATATGGAAATAAAGAATTTTTCAAAATTTGTCATCGTCGTTTCCTGTTCAATGATACCTAGGAATACCTATCTATGAAATAGGTTACAGAAAGAAGCAAATAAGTAGAAAAAGATATATTACCAATCACAAAGAGAGACGTCTTTATCGAGAGGAGCATCGTGAGATAGTCAAACACGAGTAGGAGATCTGTAACGGGCCGGTCTTTTGTCGTCGGCACGGTATACTGCCGTGTGAACCGTCCGCGGCTCCGACTGTTTGGTGAAACAGTTTGACGGGCTTACATAATTGCCGAGCAAACGTTGACTGTCTTCGACGACTTCGAGAACGTTAAAGGAGGGCAAACACCCACCAGAAATCTTTCGTCGAGTCGAACGTCCACGTTCGAACTTCGTTTCTCTTCTATGTTGTCTTCTCCGTCTCGTTTCGATTCGCTTCGAACACATAAAGTCGATCGATACTTCGTTTCATTTATTTTGCTCACGAACGCGAACGTTGCCGGCCATAATTTCTATCTATTTTCGTGAAATCGTTATCGAGACTCTTCCCGCGAATCGTATTTTCAATATTGTTCGACGTCTACGTGCGTTATCGCCAATGTTTTACTTGGAGATGAGTTTATTTTTCTCCTCTTTCAAACCGAGTAGTACGAGCGTATGTTTGGTACTCCAGGAACTTTGCACGGTACTGACACAACTGCTGCGACGACTAGCACGGTACTAAAACAAACGTCGTCTCGATGTTACACGAAAGTCAGAAGTCTCCTAATTCTGTTTACAATTTTTTCAAGTTGAACTTACACGAAAATCCCCTACCACGTCCTTTATATCAAACCTTACACTTCTAGTACCTTCACTTACGTTATCGTAAACATCGATAAAAAATACATACAAATTTCAAACGCAAGCTGTAAAATCAAGCATGGGGTCACCAGTGACCCATGACATTCGACGTGATAATTTTCTTAGACGTCCATTTCCATGATTCGACGGCAACGTAGAAAGAAAGACGAAGAGTTAGAAGGGTATCTCGTTATGTAAAAGACCGGACCAAATAGCGGACAAATTGGCACGACTCCCACACTATCGTCGCCTGTCTCTCGCGCGCCATGAAAGAGGGGAAGAAGGCTCGGAAGAGAGAAACGAGTGAATACGTTTCGAAGGGAAAGAGGCGCGTATTATAACGAGGCATCGTACGTATACCGCACGCCGTGCGTGCGTCATTATATATTACGTTACGCTTACGCGTATGTAATTGCGAGCATCGTCCACGAAAGCGTTTGATTTATGTCTTCATACGGTGGACGCTCGCGAGCGCGTGGGCTGTACGAGGTGGACGCCTTCCTTTTCCCCTCTTCCTTTCTTCCCTCTTCTTCCTTCTCCGTCGACTCGGCAGAAAAGCATTCTAATTTTCTACACGAATACAATATCGGCTTGGTCAGAAAATAGCGTGTATGTGTATTGTACTAAATGTGCGGCTCTTTTCGATACATATGTATACATATATATATTGGCACGTAATATACGACTACGATAAATATTCATACGTTGATTATGTAAATTATAGGTATGTAAAATAATCGCGTGATAAACACACGCGTCGTGTGTATACTTTATACATTACATTTAGTATTTTTAAGAACTATATATTTTTTAATATGACAGAATTTGCATATAATATACATATTAATATTCTAGACGCACATTCGAGATATAAATATATGTATACAAAATTTATACAAGGCTATATCGATTATTTTATAATCCTTCCCTTTTGATATAATTCACTCTCGTTATAGAATTCCGAAGACGTTATTACTCCGGGTCAAGAAAAAAGATCGTTAATAATAATCTTTATTCTATATTAAGGTGTATTTAAATTTCGGCATGAAAGTTTAATTTAATTCCACATATATAATATAGCCGAGTTCCCGTATGCGAGAACCCGCAAGAAATCAGCAAGAAACCGGGCGACTCTTCCGTCGTGAGGCTAATTAGAGAATCGCCGTCGATTTCGTTGGCAACATTTTAGGCCGATCACGTAGCGATCACGCCCACGCGATCCGCCTCGAGGCAAAACGGACCCCCCGCGGCCTCTTTCCGACCGCCTAATTACCGAACAAGCCTATCTTCGAGTGGGACGCTGCCAGTACAACGAAAGAGATCTACGGGGTGTCTCGAAATCACTATTAGCTTTCAAGCCCATTCACGAAACTTATTTTAAGTAGACGGTCCGTACATTCGTATCCGTGTAACACAGATATCGTGGAGATATGAGAATTAAATGAACGTAAGCTTTATACAAATAAATTCGATAAATACGATACTATTCTTACGATATAAATTAATTAAGTATCATAAAAATTGTATATGTATTTCATATATAACATATGAAATATAAATAATAAAATACATAGATATATTTATTAATTGTGAAAAGTATATATATTTTCTTTCTTAATTAAGAAATAAATGTGCGAAGACAGCTAAACTCGTGTAGCTTCTAAGTATACAGACATGAGCTATACCCAAGCGAAGTTTTCACGAGTCACCCTGTGAACGATGAAGACGGTGGATACGCGTCGTTGTACGTAAATCCGTAGAACGCGTACGGAACGTAGCGAGCTGGCGGCTCGCTCACGTAATAACGTTGCCGTGAAATAAGACCGGCCGTGCACCCAGCTGCGAAGCTCGCATAAACTCGGCCGATTGGATCCTAAATCGGTACGGTCGCTTGTCTTAAGGCGGGAATGCCAACACACACCCCTTGAATCAGCTCTGCGATGATCACATCGCGTATTTATGCGGCACGCGTAAATGTTCGTCGACGGGGCCGCTTCCCGGAATTTCAGATCGCTGCCAGCTCAGCATCCAGCATCCTTTCGTGAGGTCCACGAGACCTCTCCCTTTCCCTCTCTCTCTCTCTCTCTCTATCTCTCTCTCTATCTATCTATCTATCTATCTATCTATCTATCTATCTATCTATCTATCTATCTCTTTCTTTATTTCCTTCTCTCTCGCTCTCGTGAACTCATGTTCAGATAAGGTAAACGTTAACTTGCGTAAGGGAGGGTGATCAATGCATCCCGAGTCGGAAGCGAAATTAATTCGTTAATGTATTCTCGAAGGTAGGCAGAAGTTAAGACGAACGTCTTTCCGCGTTGGCATGCTGAACGCTACGGATGGGATACCGCGGATTTAGTAGACACCGATAGAGCCGTCTCAATTACGTCTACCGGTAGACGGCAACGAGACGCCTTTATCTGCTGTCACGTTGATTAGCTCGAGACGGCACTTCTTCGTAGCTACGCTACATCTTCGGCCAGAACTGCCAACGTGAACTCTCCTCCATATTGCCACGCGTTTCCTCTCGATCGCACTAATTTTTTTCTCCCTCCATCGAAGGACGCGCGCTAGTATTTTTGTAATAATAATAATCATCATACCTACTAATAATAACGATAATAATAATAAACTATCCCCGACGGGATTATTCATCGACGATTTCATTTCTCGTCCGATCGGCAAGCCAAGATATTATAATACATTATATTCCTCGAAGCTATTAACGCGAGCCGTGATTTCAGCGGGAACTGGACGCGGGTTCAAACGCGAGGTCGAGCCTTACTCGCGAAGGAGAGTCCGAAGAGCGCCTTCCTTCCACCTTGAGAGCGCCGTTCTCGAAAGCTTTTAAACGATCACGAGAAGAAGGAAGAAGAAGAAGAAGAAGAAGAAGAAGAGGAAGAAGAAGAGGACAAGGAGGAGAAGAAGATACGGTGAACCTGTCCGTCAAGACGCGCTCGAGACGAGCAGCACCCACTTCTTCGAGAGCCGTTCTTCGGGGCATACCGCGGTGCCTGGTGGGAGGTGAGAGGTTAGGCAAACACGGGGCCTTATCTGATGGCCCGTCAGCGACTCTTCGGCCCTTCTGCGGACCGCGCACGGATCTCCCTGACACTCCATAACGCGCACTTTCTCTCTCTTGTACTCTTTACCTCTCTCTTTCTCTCTTTCTCGCTCCCCCTCTCTTTCTAGAGACTAGAGAAACTTGGAGCAAAAAACAGACGATGAGAAAGAGAGAGAGAGAGAGAGAGAGAGAGAGACACGGCAAAAAGGGCAACCTGTCGAATCTGTCGCAGTGAGATAGATTCAATTTCGAAGCTTGTTCGAGATTAAAGATCGTCGTTTGATTGTCTCGGCCCGTGATTCATAGTTCACGGGAAAAGTTCACGTTCATCGATTACCCGAACCTCTTTCGAATAGATTCAATTTCGAGGTGGTACCTTTCGAATGTATAGCGATGAATTCGAGAGATCTGGATCACTGTCTTGGGAGGAACTAGCAACGCACGCCGAAAGAACGTCGTTTCTTATATCATAAGAAGAAGGGGGCAGAGGGGAGGGGGGGATGTATCTTTCTTCGACAGATCTATCTACCTGCCGACACGCCTCCAGACATCAGCCTCCTGCTACGGTTCTGCTTTTCTATTTCGATCTGACCTCGGCCGACCTTGTTTCATCGCATACCTTTATCTTTATCTCTCGCGTTGAACGCTGCTCTCTCAAGAGAGCGAGCGAGCGGCCGAGGGCCCCAGTCGACGAGGCTTCGATTTCCTCCTCTCGAAATCGCCGACGAAGCGTTTAAAGCGCATCTCCGAGTCGATCGTTAAATCGACCATCGTCGAGCTATACTCGGAAGATATAACTCGGAAACACCATCGGCACCTTCTTACCTCGACCTCGAACGAACTCGAACGAAATCTCATCGAGTCATTGGAGATTCCATTGGTCCCTGAGGATTTCGAAGATACACGGAGATACGCGATCGATATCTCGAGAGGAGCGCGTGTCTCGATTAGCTCCGATTAAGTGCCGTTTCGTTCCGATGATCGGTCATCAAACTCGAATCTCGTAAAATTGTGAAAGCGTATTTTTTCGGGGAAATGAACGCTAGGGAATGATGGAACGAGGTGAAATAGAATCACGTGCCTTTAGCGAGAAGATCCGTATCTTCTCTGTTTCTCTTTCTTTCCCATAGAAACAGTGCCGGAGGCAAGCGTTCTCTAATTGGACCACATTCCGGTAGAATCCTTTTCTATGTTTATACTTTAGCGGAATTTTCATTAGAGCGGGACTGTCGTGACGAAAAATCTTCAGTTAGTGTATTCACGTAGGTACGTGTATGTATATATGTAAAGCCTAATCTCCTACTACAATGAAGAGAAAAGTAAGAAGGCTTAGAGAGAGTGCGAGAGAGGGAGAGAGAAAGAGATACGGATGTTTTAGCCGGTAAAAGGTACGGCATAAAGAAGAGCATTATGTCCAAGCATTATAATGCAGCCACGTAAGCGGTCGATCGAGAGGATCATCGATCGATGCTGATCGCTCGATCGTGTGCCCGCTCGCGCTCTGTAGCTACGCTCGAGGAGAGCTCGCACGCGCGAGCGCAAAGAGAGCCTCCTTTAAAAGCAACACCAAGGAACGGCCTGGTCAGGCTAATTGTGTGATATTGTGCATCGACAATACTCTAATGAAGCATTGTCCAACCTCGGGCTTTCGATCGCGGTGTCGTCTCGTACGCTCCTTTTTTTCTCATCTCCCAACGCTCGAAAAGCGACACGCGATCCTCGTATCATAAGACTTCGCACCTTTCTCTCTCTCTATTTCTCATTCCGCTTTGTGCAAATTCCTCTCGCGCTTGCCTTTCTTTCGTCTCACTTTCCGTCACTCGACTCGTTGCTAAATGTTACGATATAAACCGTGAAAATGATGTTTATGAGCGTTTAACACTGTGAGCGCCATGTCATCCAGATATAGGTGACATTTGAGTATGTATGAATGTAATATAAACATATACAAGTATTCGATAGGGTGGAAAAATAATAAAACAAAATTATTAAAAATTGTATTAGACAATCTGTTAACGTGTGGTTTTTCTGCGAATCACTGTTAACTCTAGAAATATGTTTGGAGTTCAAAGTGTTAAGTATATACGTTATTGCATTTATACGCGTATGCGATCGTATGCATGTGTTAGTACGTATGTCGGTAAAGTAAAAATTTATATTACCGACTTTCCCCATCGCATGGACGAGAATTCAATTACGGCGGAACGAAGGGGGAAGAAAATTCGAAGCGAGTAGGTAGCGTACCGCGAATCGAACGGCGCGTGCGAAGCGAGCTCCTTCGTGTTCCACGAAAATCGTGAAGGTTGAAATTGCAGAGGAAAGGGAATGGCTCGGGCCTTTGCTCGTGCGCGCGTGCGAGCGCAGTAGTCGAGGAGTTTCGAAGGGTTTCATTTTCATTAACCGTAGCGAAGGGAGGTCTCTCTCCCTCTCTCTTTCTCGTTTTTTCTCTTTCTCTTTCTCTTTGCGGTGAGAGGCGAACGCTCTCGCACGATACTACTCCCCGCGAGAGACTCTCTCATCGTGGTATCCACCTTCATCATTCGTGGTAAAACTTATAACTCGATTATGCGTCTAACTAGCAATTTCAATACTATTAAGAACCCGAGACGCAGGGTCGCCACCAAAGGAAGGAAAAGGAATCGCGGTACTCGGTCGGGAATATCTTGTCCAAGATTTATGCGGTCAATAATTGATCTTCCTAAAGCGATCCCTTCGATGACGGTAGCTGTGTTCTCGTTGGCTTTTATCTATCTTTGTTCGATGTTCCTTTCCATTGATTGTACAATCGTTGACCAACACATTTTAAACAATAATAACCGGTTTTGTAAATTTTAATCCCACAACTCTTTTTATCAAAAATATTTGCTCCACGACACTTCCACCCATCCCCAAAGAAGCCACGAAAACGAGGGTGGTATTTAAAGAAGTAAGAAAGGACCAACCGCGTCGGGGTACATCGAATTATCTCAGCGGGATACATTAAACGAACACACTCGGAGCTCGGAGAGTCCCGGACACGGTCTCTCGCGAGGCGATAGAAATAAGAGATAAAAAGGGATAAATCGCGCGGTATCGAATGGTACACGCGTCTTTCGGACTGTTTCTTTCCTCTCTACCACAGCTAGCAACCGAGAGTATCGAAAGATCGCCGTGGTGCGAACGCGGTGGACACACAATGCCGCGTTTATCATGCGCGACTAATGGAAAATTATCTCTCTAATTTAAATCCCTTGAGAAGGATAGAGAAAGCGAGAGAAAGAGAGAAAGAGAGAAAGGGAGAGAGAAGGGGGAGTCCGTTGTTGTCTGGCGGTTTGCTTAGAGTCGACAAGGAGAAGAAACGAACGTTGTCGTACTATTACCTTCTCTCTCTCTCTCTCTCTCTCTCTCTCTCTCTCTCTCTCGCACTCCCAACAACCCGAGTCGCAGTTAACGGGCATAGAATATATCCGGCTAGAAAATAAAATCGGCGATAGTATCTCCACCGAATGAACTCTCCCACGCCTATGCCTATTCGCTGCTGCTCATCCACCGAGCCGTCCGTCGTCTTCTTCTTCGTCGTCGACACTGTCGCGTCGGCTACGTGCGTGAGTTTGCGCGCACGCGCGCTCAACCACCGGCTACGTGTGTGCGCGTACGTCGTGTGTTGTGTTTGCGCACGGTGCTGCGTGCGTTCACGGGGCACGAAGGAAAGAAGAGGATCCAGGGTCCAAGGGTCTATCGAGGTCCGACCTGCCGACCCCGGCACGTATTCGCCACACCCGCACAACGATGCTTAGGGGCCGCTGAGAGATCCTTAGGTGGGGTCTCCCAGGCTCCGGGAGAGTGCCTCTCCTCCACTACTTCCTTTTATTCCTCTTCTTATTCTTATTCTTCCTCTTCTTCTCTTCCTCTTTGCCTTCTCCCTTCCTCCTCCTCCTTCTCTTATTCTGCTGCTTCCACCTCCTCCTGCTCGCGAGCGTGCGCACGCGCGCGCGCACCATGCATATATGTACACCCGCGGAATTAATAGCCGGTCGCCGCGAAAAAATCGCCGTAATGTGATTACGGCGCTGTCTTTCGCTCGTTCGTGCTTACTCGACCCGCCTTGACTCAACTTCCACATATACATATATATGTACGTAGGTATATATGTATGAATTTCTATACGTATTCACGTGGAACTTACCTCGTTCCTTTCATTCGGAGAGACCACGGTTTTCTTCTTCTCTTCCTGTATGAACTATCAACCCTTCTTTTCCCTATACAAAAATCTTCGGGTTTTATCTGAGTAATGGTGTAGGATTCTCCTTGGTATACTGTTCGGTACTCTCGAGAGACTTCGGAATCGCGAAAGAATTCTATCGAACCCATTCGAAAGTATCTTAATCGTGAAAAAGAAGTCTTCGAATACTTCCCTAAGTATCACTTCGATGCTTTAAGGGCTACCTTCGGGTTAATTCCACATACGATAAGCGGGCCATCGAACCGCGATAAGCAAATACATTTAGCGAAGGGAAAACTATAGGGACGGTCGAATTTAAAACGGTCGTTAAAAGATGAACCACGAAAAGGTAGTAGGTACACACACATACGTATCGATACTCGCGTTCGATCCTAAAAGCGTCCTAAACTACACGAGCTCTCGGAGAGAGGGCCACGAGTAAATCTATAAATCCAAGCAAGTATAACGATCCCCGATGGCGGTGCGGCCTATAAAAATCCTCCTTTTAAACCGTCCGTGCTCGATCCTGTGCTGCGATGCCTTCAAGAAAGAAGCGAGCGTGGAGTCTCTTATGAGTTTGCTCGTTACACGCGCTCTTAAGAGAAAAAAAGTGAGAGAGAGAAAGAGAGAGAGAGAGAGAGAGAGAGACGCATTACGGTTTTATATAAATCTACCGTCGCGAGCGTTTTGTCGAACGCCGGTAAACTACGGTGATTCTCGGAGAATTTGCGAGAGAATAAATTTCGAGTGGCAATCACCGTGAGCGGCTTGGTGGTAAAAAGAATCTCGAGAAGGGCTTCCCTTGCCTTCCCTCTCACCTTTCAGGAAGAGATCCTCTCTTCTGTTCTCTTTCAGGTCAAACGGGAGACGCGACACGTACCTACCTACCTACCTACGTTGGTACGTACAATATGCAAATGAGACGATTTCGTTGGAGGTGACTTTAAAATCCAGTGGATCGAGATGTTATTTGACAGGAAAGTACGAGATACGCTTGATCTACGGGGTGTCTGACGAGTCGTTCCCCGCTTCCTTCGATCGTTATATCGGCCCCTAAACGAAAAGGAGATACGTAAATGTTTCGTTAACGGAAAGGAACCTTTATTTATCGGCGTTTTACCTTGTCAGAAAATTAAACGGTCCGATCGTAAAGTTCGCCGCCTCGCTCGCCCGTCGGCCTTCTTTTCGAGCTTCGGATCGCTTCTGGGATGAACGTTACGCGATCCTCCTTTATATCGCTTTCCAAAAAGAACGTTTTATATATATTTTACGGATTTTTATATAACGTTACTACGCGAGCGTTGCATCACCGACCGTCTTGTAAATTCGACGAGCTTCACCGTAAAGTCCGAGCTTATTATCTCTACCGCTCGCGAACGCGTTTTAACGCCCCTTCGATGTAAACGACTTCCTCGCGTTCTGATAATGGGAAGAAATGTCTCCAAGCATTCGAAGAAGTATTTATATACAGTGAATATAAAAAAGTACTTGTACATTCTTTAAAATCGAATATCATTTTTGCAGCAATGAAAAACACAAAATACACGTGGTCGTGTATTTAAAAAATCCTAAAAATTAACCAAGTTATAAAGGTGGCAAGATCTCTGACAAATTATTCGCTTTTATCCGATGTACAAATACTTCCTACACTCGTTGTAAACATAAATTAAAGATCTTATCATATTTCATCATATGACACGTTACCATGAACGATCGCTAATTATAATTAGCATGTCGAATATAAAAGTCTTTAAATCCAATTTATTGAATTTCTTGGTAAGATTTTCACTGGTTCAAGAATCTTGTGGAATTCTCAACTCATAAAAAAGGAAACAGTAGGCGAAATATAACTAAAAAAAAGAAAGAGAGAGGGGGGGGAAGAACGTAAAGAGAAAGGAGAAATGCAGAGCCGGTGGAACGTGGTGCTTAATAAAGTGCGCTAAACGGCGCGTATTAAAAAGATTTAAGTGGGTGAGAGCAGCGGGCGCACACTGGTATAAATAGCAGAATAATAGCGAGGTTATAGCGTCTTCTCCCCACCCCGCCCCACTCCACTTCTCCCCACTCCTTTACACACGTCTCGCGAGCACCTTCCACCGGGGGACGAAACGGATGGGGTGACGTCGAGGGCTCACAGCTGAAGGCCCCTCCGCAGGGCTCATTCGCACGGGCCCCTTCGCAGGGGCCCATCCCGCCATGGGTGGGCCCCGCGATGTGTACGCTAGGCTGGCTGATCTCCTCGCGTAAAATATCATCGCAACGAGCACCCCGATAAATTTCGCGATATTGCCCGTGAAACTGCTCGCGCTGGTCAGAAATCAGAATGCAAATGACGCTGGTGGTATTCCGCTCCTGCCGAGATTTTTTTTCTCTACCTTTCTGTGGACTTCTTTTGTCCGAGCTCGTGTACGTCGAGAAAAATCGAAATTTTTGTTAACTTTAGTCGAGAAATCACTTTGACGATATTAAAAACAAAATTGATAGATTCATTTCTACTCGAGTAGGTAATTATGAAACTATCTGAATCATTTCTCTCTCTTCACTTTTACTTCGTAACAATCGATAGATCGATCACTCTCCTTTAACCTCGTGCAAGAGAAATTGAACAAGTTCTTTGGTTCCTCCTAATCTTGAAACGATCTCGATGATCTAATCGTTCTATCTCAAGTTTTTCGCTGAACTTCCAATTTCTGTCTTCGTCGTTTCATCCTTTTCTTTCAGTCTCTCTCTCTCTCTCTCTTTCTCTCTCTCTCTCTTTTTCTCTTTCTCCGGCTTTAGTCGAAATAGAAAGATTCACCCACATCGGTCATTCGAGCGATCTACCCGACGACATTCGACAGCGGGGGGTCGCGATGTTTCCCGTCAGTACGTCAGTCATTTCGATCGTAACACACCGAGCACTTTGGTGCGCGCGGGGAATAGAGGAGGAAAAGGTGGAGAGAACACGTAGGTGGGAAGACCGTTTTGGAATTTGACCGATTTGCGTCACCCCCTTCGAGTGGAGATCCTCGAACGACGTTCTTCGTGTTTCTATCAATATAGATCGATCGTTTCGAGACCTTTCAATTCCGTGACAGGTAAATGTATTAAATGTATTAAATAAGGAGATCATTAGTTGTAGTTTTTTGATCGAACACATTTGATGGGTCAAAGATATATCTGTACGTTATAATTTATGTAATAATCTATATGAATTCTATGTGCATTTTGTAAATATACTTTGTAAATACTCTACATATTTCTAAAAATCTACAAAAATATTATATCATCCGAAATAAGTTTACAAATAATTTTACTGTTTGAAAAGAATTAAGTAAAAATTAAATTACATAAATAAACAGTTTAAAAATAAAATCTGAGTTCTGTTCTCCCCACATATATTCATAACAGCACACAACACGTAACATTAATTGCCTCGTGTAATCGATTACGACACTCCCGAAAAAGGACTCTTACAACGTAAAACGCTGGACTATCGAAGTAACACGCGTTAGAACACGCAAAGATAAGATTAGATAAAATTGACGAGTTAGGTGATATTCGCGATCGCGAAGACATATCCCCTGACGTCTTTTCACTGGGAAGACGTTTCTCGCAGCACTCGGCAAAGCCGCGCAAGAGCGTGCGCGCGCGCGAGCACGAGAACTTGGGTATAGACGCGTAGGTGTTCGGGGAGGTAAGAGAGAATGTGTTCTCGTGTCTGCCAGATGTCTAAATGTTGACAAGCCTCGGCGAGCAGCTAATAGCCGTTTAATAAGATTACGTCTCCTCGTGGACGGACTTGACGTAGCCGGAATACGTTCGGCCGGACCCGTTTCTGTTCTTCTTCTTCTTCGTACGGTCCGCTTTTACGAGTTCCCTCTTTCGTCCTTTCGTTCTACGAGAACGTAAAATGCGCGTGTCATTTCGGCGTGAGACTAGAATTTAGAATTTAGTCGATACGTGTCGAGATTGGTGAAGAAGTCAATCGAGTTTCCTAGTTCAACTATGTCGAGTATTGCCTAATGTTGCAAAAACAGTGGATGTGTAATAATATTGCTTATCAAATATTGTATAGAATAATAATTAAATGATTTGATCGATTAGGATGTATTCTTTACTATTACTTTATGTCATCGACGGTTACCGACAACTTTTTTAAAGATTTTACTTAACAAATATTTACCTTAAACATTAAATAAATTTTACATCCGCGATTTTCTTTGCGATCTTTTACCAAAGCTTTCAAAACTTAAAAAAATAAGCCACCTCTCGATCGAAGGATGAAAATGTACGCCAGAGGAAAAGGGTGGATAACCAAAGAGGGGGAATAAAGTCGAGAGAGCCAAGGGAATCGAGAGAGTCGGTCTCGCTATCTGGGCCAGAATCTCGATCGAATTGCCTTTGCAGTTTCGCACGCTTCATGGAGAGAAGAAAGGACAAGGAGAAGGAGGAGAAGGAGGAGGAGGAGGAGGAGGAGGATGGAACGATGAAGGCGAAGAATAGCAAGCAGGAACGAAAGAGAACGAGAGAGTGAGAGAGTGGGGTGGGGGGAATAGCACACGGGTCTCGTGTAGTCGAACGAGCGCGGCCGACACCTTCTTGCTCTTGTTTGCCACCGACTGCGTGTAATTTCTTAGCAAAGGCGTTAATGAGGGGCTTGGCTCGAGACGGTAGATCACCGCGGAGCCGGAGAGAGAGCCGAGAGACAGAGAGAAAGAGAGATAGAGAGCCGAGAGAGCGCCGCCGGCTCTGAAATCGCACCAGCGGCAGCCGTTCTCTCGCACTCGACTTCTTTCTTCCTCCTCCCTTCCCCTTCCCCTCCACCACCTCCTCATACTCCTCCTCCTCCACCTCTTCCCCCGTTTCTCCTTCTCCTCCTCCTTCTTCGACTCCTCGCGATCCCACTAGCCGTGGAGGTGGTGTTCACGAGCTGTGCGCCTCGAGGTAGTGCTACCGTGTACCTGAATTCCGATCTACGCTCAGATACCGGACTCAAACTCGCCAAGGAAGTATCCAGATGCTGCTGTATCCAGGATACTGCTTCTTCTTGAAACCTTGGTCCAAGGGAAAGAAAAAGAGTGAGAGAGAGAAGGGGAATCGAAGAACTTTCCCAGTCCTCTTATCCGTTATCTTATTTCAACCCCGAATAATGTAGAACTTGGGAGAGAAATTCTCTGATTTGCGATAATAGCTAGACCGTAGAGTATTTTGAGAATTTGAGCCTATCTAAAAAGAAGCGATGCTTAGCTCGTCTCTAAATAATATTGAACTTCATTTTTTGAGACTGCATTTGTACATACTTGAGTATATCGTCCATAGAACTGAAAATGATCATTCATACCCTTCTTTCATCCCTTACAGCTTCACTCTTGAATTTTGTCGAATGATACCACTATACTCATTCATATACTTACTCAGGTACATTTATACTCCGTATTCTACGAAGAAAGATTCTCTCAAAAATATTCCTCTCTCTCCAAGAGAGGAATAATATAACTCCCGGGGAATGGTTCATCGAGAAAGATGCGGTAGTCGACTAGCACGAGTATGCGTAACTGCCTCCGCTGGTGTCCCCTTATAATCCGAGAGTTAGGAGACGGCAGAATTAAGTGCTCGACATGCCCGAAAGATACAACTTGCGGCGGGTCGCGCGGGGCGAGCCTGAGGAAGAAAGATATCACCTGTATGCTCGAGAATCAAAGAAGACGACAAAGGGAAAGGGGTTAAGGGTTGAGAACGAACGAGGGAGAAAGTATTAAGGATTTTATCGATGCGATCTTCCTTATTTTCTGGATTTTTATTTTTTTTATTATTCTGAATCTTTTTCTCGTTATAAGGGCAAAAATAGCTGCCTACGTGCCACTCGTTCTCTTTTTCTCACACACACACACACATATTATATATCTATACGTGTGTATTTATATAGGTATGCAACAATCCCATCTTACTAAACGACCGCAAAGTGGATTCTGCGATCGCACGGATTTATTAATAACCCGCTTTTCATTGGCATTCGGTCTCGGAGCAGGAAATTACGATTACTGCGTCACGAGGGGTCTGACCCTTGACCCTCGTAAGGGCCGCTATCGTTCGTGTAGGTGGTGCAACCAGTTTTTCGTCCCCGTACCTTTTCGAACATTCATTTTCGTACGTCGCGATATCCGCGTCTTTCTTTTCTTCTTCTTCTTCTTCTTTCTCCTATACCTACCTTCTTCTCGTTCCTTGCTCCCTTACCATCGTGTATCCCTTCGTGATATCCCTACCGTAATAACGAAACGAGTCTCGCGAATTATTCGACGCAGCATCGCGACTCTTTATTCCAAAACAAATAGAGAATGTTAATCCTTTTGCGGTCCAATTTTTACCACAAAGTTTAGATATTATCAAATTTCATTTAATTTTCACTTAAATAAAATGTAAAGTTGCAATCCTTTCCTCATTTGGTCCAGCTCCGAAGCGAGTATCCGTCGATGATTTAGAAACCACGATATGACGCTCGCCGACGTAGCGCATCTTCTCTAATGCCACTCGAGACAGAGAGAAGAAAGTGAAATTCGATCGTAAACCACGCCGAGAGAAAACGATGCATCGTTCGTTATCACGGTTCGCTCTCTACGATAAATAATTTTACGATCGCGGCTTTAATCTCGAGTTAGATATAAGACTATTGTCGGAGACAATACGATCGTACCCGGTCTTATTATTTCTGGGAGAGATATGATAGGCGTGAGAAATTTATTAGCTCGGAAGAAAAAAATAAATTAATAATTACCGAGAAGAACGACGGTGAAGTACGTTAAGTGAATGCAACATATTTAAAAATGTTAAAGCTACGTTGCAGTCATTTTTACCCAGAGCTACGTATGCATCGAAATCGCTCAGGATCACGGTAGCCGCGATCGTTGATGAACACGCGATATTATAGCGTAGTTGCAGTATAGTCGCATAGTTGCAGAAGAAGCGATGCAGCCGTGCAGGTCCGCGAGCTTCTACGCGCATCGCTGCTCGCAATCAACATACCAGGGGGATCGAGAAAAAAACGAACGAGAGGGCTAATAGAATTTATTTCGTCGTTCGAGTGAAAAGGTTACGCTATTTCTTTATTCTTTAATCAAAGAACGAATCAAGATAAAAAAAAAGAATAAGAAAAAAAGGAAATTGCAAATTTTGAGTAAAATTCGAAACACGCGTCTTTGAGATATCAGCTGTGGAGTTTCCAAACTGTCGATTGTTCTGTCAAACTCGAAAAAAAAACATCCGCTCGAACAAACACGGTCTCACCTCCGTATTACTAAAGAAGAAACTGTTACAATGTAACGGCAAGAAAGCAATGCCGGCCGAGTTCTCTCCGGTGGTTATGAATTATCGTGCCACCCACGCTCTTTTCTTCGCCACGGATAGTTTGTCGGCAGACGTTTTACGCGATATCACGCGAGGTAACCGACACGTACGATCTCGCTCCTTTTACTCTTCTCTCGTATCTCTCCACATTTAAACGAGTTTTCCGTGAACGCGGAAAAATGATCGAAGGGAACGTAATCGAACGATTCGATTTGCCTCCTCCTCCTCCTCCTCTTCTTTCTCTATCCGATTTTTATGACCGAGTTAATCCTCGCTTCGCGCCAACATCGTCGAGGAATACATATATCTAACTTTTACGCTTTTACGCAGATGTTCTTACGTAATGCAGAACGTGTTACGCGATAACTTTCGATATACCGCAAGAAGCGAATTAAATACATTTTTCTAAGAAGAGGAAAAAAAGTTCAAACTTTCAGTATATCGTATAATTTTGTAGGTACTTCTATTCCCTGGCTAATGTTTTTTTACGATTTTGTATAAGATCATATTTTTTATATCAAAATTTTCCCTTAGTACAAATCAAAAAAGCTTTATATAAGTTTTAAGTTGAAAAATTCAAGTGCCTACCATTAATAATCCCCATGACAGTTAACGTATGAAATAAATAAAAAGTAATCCAACTTTCCATTGAAAAAAATTTTTGCACTCATCTAATACCTAATTACCCGCGTACTATTCATCAATAAAGCTTCTAGTTCTCTTCTCTCTCTCTCTCTCTCTCTCTCTCTCTCTCTCTCTCTCTTGCAATATCTCTTTTCGATAGATTAAAAGCGAAGTGTTGCGAGTTGCCTGGACGACCGCCGTAGCCAACAAAGCGTAACGAACATAGACCTAGGAAGAAGGAAGGAGTTTCCAACGTCGTGCCACACGAAGCGATCGTAATTTTCGGTATTTGGGTTAGAAGCGTCTCGAGAAACGTATCACGGAGTCATCGTCTATCTCTC
Source organism: Odynerus spinipes (assembly GCA_032403825.1). Classification (NCBI taxonomy): domain Eukaryota; kingdom Metazoa; phylum Arthropoda; class Insecta; order Hymenoptera; family Vespidae; genus Odynerus; species Odynerus spinipes. The sequence continues at coordinate 1,287,191 of JAIFRP010004405.1, forward strand.
TGTGTCTCTCTTGCTCTCTCTTGTTCTTCTACTTTTCCATCGTCGACCCTTTCGAAGATCGTTCCTCCTCTCCTCGCGTCGATTCGAACGGGACAAAACTTAAACAGCGAGCGCGAGAAGCACGCCGGTCATAAAGCACATGGCATAAATCAGGAGGCTCTCCCTTCTCGTAGAGAAGAGTCCTCCACCTCTTTCAACCTCCTCGCCCTCTTACACCACCAACGGTCTCATCCACCACCATCGCCATCACCACTACTAGTATCTCGGCCAGACCTTTCTATCTTTTCTCTCTCGTTCTATCGGTATCTCGCGTATGTCTATATGTACGTAGATGTTCTCGCAGAGACCGATCCGACACGACTCATTTCCCCATCGCCGTCTTTAACTTCAACCTAGAACGGCCCAATAATAATTACATCTAGCTACAATACGTTAGGCTTTTAATAAATTATTTTATTCCTGGGTTTCGAGCTTATCGAGTCATTGTAAAATCGATATTAATTAAAATATATATCTAGTTTGAAATTAACGAAGAGCATAAATTGAATCCTAATGACATTTTTGTTTGAATGTTAAATAGACGATCTTAATAAATATTAATTAATGTAAAAATCGATATCAACATTTTCTAACGTATCGACGGATCGTAAACGAACTATGCGAGTTCGAAATTTGAACGACAAAGCGAGAACACCGAAGCGGAACGCGCAATAAAGATTTTTGTATTCTTTTTTTTTCGAAAAATATTTCATACAGGAAGCGCACCTACGGGTGGAGACGCACGTTCGTCGCGCGTTCTTTACCGTCGAGTAACTCGAACGCGTGACTGCCGGCGAATGAAGCACGTTACGCGCAACTAAAGCGCATCGTTCCGTGAAAACGTTGTCTTCGTCTCTTCTCGTTCCGATCGTATACGCACACACATATACGCACACGTAATACGTGCCTTTCAATGCTTCGTCAAAACCATCGACTATGTCAAAGTATTCGAAATCGTTCCATTGAAATTCCATTTGATTCCAAAACGAAATTTCAGAATTTCTCGTGAGAATGAATTTTATTAATAAAAATAGTTATAATAATCATCGACGCAAACTGTATTAACAAATCGGGAATAATTTCATCCCAGACTGGAAACAAGTACAATTTTCAAAATCTTGAATACCTACTCAAAATTCCAAAGTTGAAAACAAAAACGGAAGAGAAAAATTGAATGCACGCGATTCGAAACGGATCTCGAGCTCTACGAGGGAAAGGCAGAAGTCTAACATAAGACGACTAACTCCTAAGTGCTAAGCAACGTGTTCGCGGGTGGGAACGAATCCCCTCCACGCTTACTCATCGAGTTTCACGCGCGAGCAAATACGCGAAGCGAAATCGCGCGTATCACCCGACCCGATGACCCGCGAGACGCGACAATGTTGTACTCGACTCGGCTTTCACCGATATTCCGAGTGCACGGATCTATCTTAACTATCGTGGTACGATTCTTTCGATATCTCGCGATTCGAGAACTCAATCCTTTATCTCCCAGTTTATCAGTGAAATAGCGAAACTTTGTTCGAACTTTATCTCTGGAAAGTGTTCCAATCATTAGTACCGTTAAAAACCATAAAAGTTCTCGTTTGTTTTAAAAAGAACAAATAGAAAAAAATAGAAAATAATTAGACACGATCGAACATATCTAAATATTAAATATTAATCAACCGACCAGTCATCGCTAATATCAAAATATCCATTTAATTAAATCAAGAATGTTATCAATAAAATTCAGAGTACCTATCTAATTCCACCATAAGCTAGTTTGACCAGCACGCGATATAAACCGCGAGCTTGTGGGTAGGGAAAGGGTGAGGTAGGGAGGAGGTAAAGGCGGGTGACCCGCGCTAGACTTTCACCCGCACTCGATGCGACCTCACGCATACGAACGGCTCCTCTCTCGTGGCCGAAGATCTCACGGACGACAACGAAGAGACTATGTCTATATATGTATCCGTACACATATACATACATCTATGTGTGTGGGGACAACAGCAGCGTCGCTGCAGGTAGGGAGAGAGAAGAAGAGTGGAGGTGGAGGAGCTGGACGACGCACGGGAGAAAGAGAAAGACAGAAAAAGCAAGCAAGTAAAAGAGAGAGAGAGAGAGAGAGGGAGAGAGATACAGAAGACTAAACCGGCACCTGTACCCCCATAACATATAGCCATGCCCCTCTCTACGGGGTCCAAGCGTATGTCTTCTCGTATATACGTATCTACGGGTGTCGGACCATACGTTAGCCGTTTGATGGCGATGGAGGCGCGCAGGGCCGTCGCGCGACACGAGTCTCCTCTCCTCTCGATTTTCTTCTTAACTTCGCCACGTCCTCGCGACTGGAAGCCATTCGTCAAGGATCCTAGATATCGCGAAGGGGAATATATACCCTTCCTAACGACGAATAGACGGCGAACGTATGGCAAAGGAACGAACGATACGGTGTCTCTCTCTCTCTCTCTCTCTCTCTCTCTGTGATTTATATTTTTCCTTCATTCTTTCCCCGTTTCGTTTCATTCGTTTCCTCGTATTACCACGTGTCTTATTTTATACCTGCTAATTAATTACAAGAATTATTGTCAATCGATAGCTACATCCGAACTCGACGAACAAGTATGAACTATTTTATATCCTTGTCCTGAACGAAATACCGAACTGTATCTACTTCGTCTATCGCGTTCATATTGATCGTAAAGTATAAGATACGTATCGATATAAAAAAGGTAGTAACGGATTAAAACGAGCTTCGAATGAGGTATAATAAATAATGAAAAAAGTGAAAAGGGTTAAAGGCAGGTAAGGTGGTAGGATACCCGATTCCGTCGTTCTTTCGAGATGAAAGAAAAGGGGATACGAAAGATAAGACAATAGGAATGGAAGCCTGGATACGGCCCTGGAGATCACACATGCGAGGGCACATAGGAGTACCCGTCGTCTATATATAGAGTGTAGGCGGCGCTCCTAGCAGGTGCTCATTAGATTACAGGGACGATGTTCGAGATGTTAGCCACCTTTTACTCACTGCTTGAGAGGCCTCCACGCAAGATTGGGATCTCCAAGCTGTTCTCTCTCTCTCTC
>JAIFRP010004405.1:1309158-1327235 GCA_032403825.1 Odynerus spinipes
AGAGAGAGAGAGAGAGCGAACGAGATGAGTCTGTTTATGTACGTTTGGCCCCGCGCGAGAAAAATGACGAACCTATAAAATATCGTGGAGTATTAATCAACGGACGTTCCTCGTGAATTTGTCAATAAATTTTGTAGCAAGAAACAGACCCGAGCGTCCGTCGGTCCGCTAATTATTACTGGATCACGAATGACTCCTCTCTTGTTCCGCCATTGTACGCAGCTAAGACGTCGCTTTTAACGTGTAAATCTTCCCGTGATCGCTATCTTAATGACTCCGTAGCTGTGATATTTCAATATTTAATTTGCCGTTCTCGTGCCATGTAAAAAGCATCGGGCTTGCCACGTCTCTTTATGTAACCACCGACACTCTTCTTTTTCACTCGCTTTCGCTTTCGGCCTTCTTCGTTTAACGCGCGAACACGCCGTTAAGATATCGGTCTAATGTCTCGTGAATGTTGATACGGCTAAATCGGATGATGGCGGTGGGATGTTGGGAAATTTTCAAAATTGCAGAGTTTCTACCGGAATTGCATCGAAACAAATAATATAGTCGAGTGTAAAGTATAAATTTTCGGTTAATCTATCTACGTCGAAATAAAAAGTCTATATATAAAAAATTAATGTGTCTTATTCTTAACCTATCCAACATCAAATCCATCCTGATGTCATTGCACCTCTAACATCACCCAACTACCTGGTCCACCTTCGTAAACTATAAAAAGACGTCGAACGTCGATGATTACAGCATCGGTTGCGCGAGAAAGTCGTGTTCCTTAATTTTCCGGTTGCGGTGGGTCAGAACCACTTAGCCAGAAACTCTTCGACCAAGAAGGAAGAAGTTGACCAGGCGCGAGAGGTACGAAAACTCGATATAACGCACGTTTCCCTACGTATATATCTTTTTCTTCCGTCCATCTTCATAAAATTCGTTAAACTCCTTGCACTGAGGGGAAGAGGGTGCAGAGGAAGGGTTGAGAGAGTTTGGTCGAAGGTTGTAAGGTTGGAGGTGTCGGACGCCGTAGGGGGCCTCGAGCCTAGCCGGTGCTACATCATCCGCGAGGACAGCGTATCCACTTGTTAGCGAAGCGGCCACAGCCACTGCCTACAAATACGTTTCCACCGTGATAAATGGACTGCAACTCTCGAAATACGAAGGCATTCCGACTCCGGTCGTTGCTTGATTAATGAACTACGGGATTTCTACGGTAAGTCCGCGCATACGCCGATCGACCTCGGCTTACCTCGTGCGCACGCGCGCGAGTAACATCCTCGAGAAGGTGCCTGTCCGCTTCTTTCGTACCTGCGAATCCGTCGCTTCTACTTTTTCATCGAACTTCGCACTTCCGTTTCATCGGCCCACTTCTGACGATTGGTCCGAGAGAAGGAGACGAAAAAAACGAACGTTTGTTATAGCAACGACGAAGAGAGGAAAGAGTTCAGCTGTGTTGAGTAGGCATAAATAGATAATTGCGACGTATAATGTAACATGTGATAGACGTACGCGAAGGAACCTAAACAGGAAGTGAAGAAGAAGTAAACTAAAAACGAAGATAATGGATCTGTTATAGGATGTAGTTTTAAGTGAGTTAAGCAAAGCTGCATTATGTATGTATCTGAATATTTACGGTACATAAACGAATACGGTGAAACAGATGAGATAAGTATCTTACGGTAGTCTGATTGTGTGTAAGAAGATGGAAGCGAGGATGATTGCAAGAAGAGCTAGGTTAGATGATTTAAATAAAAGAAATGGATGGTTGGTGCTGATGCAGCGTTGATGAAAAACAACGTCAAGCTGATTTGATCTAGTAAAATAAGTGGAATGGATGGCAGTATTTTTTAGGGTAATGAGAGAGTTAGAAAAGAAGACGGGAAAGATTTAATTAGCTCGAATTTATCGTAAACCTAAATCTCTGATAAAAATTGCTCCTTTTTAAAAAGAAAATTGCTATCTTTTAATTTTGAAGGATATATGACATCTGTGATTCATTTAACATCCCTCTAGAACTACCCTAAAGAGATAGAATTTTCTATCGATACCTCTCACTTCCTTTTTTCATTTCCGACGTGGTTAAACTCCTCGCGTTCGGTATAGAGCAGAATATTTTTTGACGGCAGGAGCGTACGCTCGAAAAGATCGAGCCCTTCTATAGTCGAGACGTACGCAACGATAAATCAATAGCGGAGGCTCCGCGGTATCCTCCTCGTTGCTGCTGCCCATAATAAATTCATGAATTGTAAAAGCGATGCTCTCGCTCTCGCGGGACGAACCGTGGCGTATTGGATTTATTGGTCGACCTGACCTCGCTAAGACGACCAGCTAAGACTCCTTCGGTGGGTGGAAAGAGAGAAAGAGAGAGAGAGAGAGAGAAGGTGCCGAGGCCCTGGGCACTAGTGATGTATGAACGAGTTAACGGCTCGCTATCGATCACCCATGTTACCAAATAATTTTCAATTATCATCTATAAATCGACTTACGGCCGCGAGCCATCCTCGAGCGATATTCGATTAGATCGGATCGAGCACGAGTTAGATACTAACACCAAACGTGATTCTCTATCCAAAAACGACACGATTTGCTAAAAAAAAATATAGTGACACTGTGCACGAGCAAAAGAGGATTGGTACAGTCTGTCTGCTATCGGAGACAATAATTGATAGTAACAGGTACATACGTTATGACAGAAACATCGATAAAATGATTCGAAAGAAATTGAGGTAAAGTCAGTTCCTTGCAAAAGAGCGAAGGCGTGCCAACGTTTATCATAGCCACTGTAAATGCATATCTCCATAGACGTAACATTTGCGACAGGCTGACCTACAGATCGGGATAGAGAGAGAGAGAGAGAGAGAGAGAGAGAGAGAAAACTAGCATCGCGCTAATGTTAGCGTTCTACAGGTGAAAAGCGAAGTACGATAATGCGAAATGATCGGTGCATGTAAATAGCGAGAAAATGGCGATATCGCAAGTATATCTTCCCATCTCCATATTTTCTCGCGTACGAGCGCGCGTGCTCGTCGTTTACAGAAGTATCGTTCGCGATTATGCGCACGCCATTTATCGAAAGCCATATACCAACACGCTCGGTGGAGGACCGAAGAAAAAGAAAGAGGAAGAGAGAGGGAGAGAGGGAAGAGAGCTCGCAAAAGCGAGAGAGATTACACGGACGGCCAGTTAGAAGTGGTTTAGCGATAATTTAAACGCCCTAAATCAGAAATGCATTTGCGAGATCGGCGTGAAATTTATAAATTAGCCGACTGGCAGATTTGTGGCTGGTATTTATACATTTGCACCGCCATGGGGCCCTTGCCCCGAAGGCGCGAGCTCGCCCCGTTCGGGCCCAATGCCGGTGTCCTGCTGGTAAAGGAAAATCTCCGCGCGCGCGCTTCCTTTCAGACTGATTTACACGTTGGAAGCATCGAGAGACGCGTGCACCCCCTGGCGTGGACCGCAAACACGACAAAAATTACGCTTTTCCGCGGCGATCCTTAACGGGATTCCTTTCTCCGTTCTTTTTGTCTCCTTTCTTTCCCTTTTTTTCGCTTTGGGGCCTTCGGTCGCCCATACGTCGTCTTTAATCAACGCCCAGATCCTAATCTCCGAAGAAAGAAAGAGAAATATAACGTAGCTGTCCCAAAAACGGCCATTAAACGTTGTCCACGATTTCTATCGTCTCCCGGTGCGTATTACGATCTAGAAAAAGAAACAGGAGCGAGGATAGGTAATTAATTATGTTATACGATAATTACGCTTCCCTTCCCTTACCGATGCAGCGTTATTCGCGACAGCGTATTATAAAATCGAATGTAGTCCGGGCTCGCCGTAAAATTCGATATTACAAACGATAAGAGTAAAATTTTAAACGATGACAATAAAATCTAAAGACGACGCGTAGCGAGTAACGTCAACTTGCCAGCTGCTTGCTATTTAACCCGTCAGATAAATATCCGACTTCGCGTTTTCCAACTGCCCTATGGGATGGAACGTACGCATATGTTCAAGTCGGAACTTTTCTACGGTATTTTACTACACTGCTTCACCAATCAGTCCTATCCTAAATCACGATGAATTATCAAAGAATCATTAATTACCCGATGATGCTGGAGTAAATAAATGTCCTGAGTTATTGTTAATGCCGGTAAACATTTTTCTTCGCAGAAGAATGAACCGAGAAAGAGAAAGAAAAAGAGAGAGAGAGAGAGAGAGAGAGAGATGGAATTTAATTGCATTCGCTGTAAAATTCAATACTATAAACAACGTGCCAAGAGGGAGATAAATATACACGAGAACGCGTCGCGTCTCTTAGTTCGATACGATCTCAAAGGAAACCATCGCCGTTCTCGCTTCGTTCTTCGAAAGGGTATCGCGAGAGAAAAAACGCATCTAAACTCACGTTCACTCGAACGAAGCCGAGCGGCGCTAAAACGCCATTTTCCGCTTGCGAGGATAAAGCGTAAAGATCGAAGAGCTCGCGTAGGTACCATTCGAAAGGGGACGTGTAGTCACGTATATGAAAATGAATAAGATAGCAAGGCGTTAATTAATAGAGTCGGTCTCGGTGGAGAGCGCCGAGGTCCGAGAGGTCTTCGCTTATCGGCGTAGGTACTCGCGAACGTGCGCGCGAGACTGCACGCGTGTACACGCGTGCGTCTTCGTACGCGCGGCATAGCCAGGCATTACGCTTAAGAACGATGTTGCGAGCGTTCATTATGAGCGCGGTACTCGGCATGGGGTCCCCATGAAGCCGACACCCATCTTTGTGACGCTGTATTTAATTTCTCTTTAGGCCGGAGCTTCAGAAACTAATGGGACACGCGCTACGGTTACCGGAAGTGGACGTTGCGAATTTATTAATCGGCCCTCCTTCGTCCTCCTCATCGGTGTCCCCATCCTTCGCTCGGTCCAGACTTTTTCTTTCTAGAGTGGAACAGAGAGATGGGCGGAGAGAGAGAGAGAGAGAGAGAGAATGATAAAGGAAGAGAAGGGGGAGAGGAGATTTCTTCTCGTCCTCGGCATCGTCTTCGTCGGCGTCGTTAGAAGAAAAAGCCGCGGGGAACACGATCCTCGTGACTTGGCCCGCGGCCGAGCGAACGAGTCGCTTCTTCCTTGACTTCTTTTGCGAAGGGAAACCTCTTGCTCCGTCGAGGGACTCCGAATGACGACGATACACGACGCTTATTTTTAACACAGAACTGTAGTAAGAGATTTTTGAAAAATATACTTCGGACTGACGTCTTATAACCCTGTCGCGTCGTTTCGACCTAATTCCATTTTCACGATCTTCGCGATTAACTATTTTTCATCCGAAATTATATCTATATTTTTTTTCTTCCCGTTAGCATCGTAAAAGATTTGATAGTTAACCCACTGATCTCAAAGACAACATCGTGACAAGGAATCGAACCGTTATTATTGAGAACCTCTGTCTTGGCTCCTCGACGACGTTGAGCGTTGCGAATCGTAAAGCGAGCGCTCGCACATAGAGGCAAGGTTTACGCCTCGTTCCGTCTGTCCCGAGCACACTGGTGCCGATCTTGGCACGATTCCCATGACGTCTTGGGACCGTTATACGAGCGAAACCGGGCTCGAAGGATAAATTAGATTGATATTGAGTCAAAGTCGAGCGCGAGATATCGAGAAATAAAGAGAAAGAGAGATAGCCCTACTATCATCGAACGTGTTCGTCGTGCCGAATGATTGGCACCCTCCATCGGCACCTGCCGTTCCACGAGGAATTCGTACTCGATTAGGTTCCATAATTTTCTCACGATATTCACTCACTCGCGAACGAAGCAACGAACCTCGCGCCATGTGTCTATAACTTTAACCACGTTTCCCCATCCCCCTCTCCGTCGTTCATGCTTCATCGAACGAGCCCGTACGCACGTCATAATTTATAAAGGTTAATCTCGAGATTAATTGCGAGCAGGATCAATTACGAGCCACGCGGAATCGAAGTCCCAGGACACGAAGGTTACACGCCGTTTATCCTTGTTCCCGTCGTAGTTTAGCATCGAGCGTCAAACGTGCGCGCGAGAACGCGAAAGAGAGTTCCTCGGTGAAACGTAAAAGTCTCCAAGTCGAAATGGATTTTCACGAAGAGAAACAGAGAGAGAGAGAGAAAGAGAGAGACGATGACGCGCGATGAGACTAGGGGTCGGACACTCTTGGGGGTCCTCCGCCCCCGCTGCTCTCGTGAAACTCCCTTTTACCCACTCTCCCTACTTCACCTAAGCTCTTCTGGATTTACAGGGTACTCCTTATCCAAGCGTGATCTCCTCGAGAACGCAGGCTCATTTAAAACAATAAACCGGGACAATTTCATAAATTTCGTCGCGGAAATCTCGGCGGATCTTGGGGAGAGTAATTTTAATCAGGAGTGCCTGGCCTCGCCACGGGACGTCCCCGCGAGCGTCGACCATCTTCTTAAGGATGACCCTTTCTATCTTTCTCTCTCCTTCTCTCCTTCTCGTTCGACTCCCCTCGTCGAGAACCGTCTCCCCACCCCTTAAACCCCTCTTCCCTTCGCCGCGAACGAAATTCGTGGGCCGTGCCACTAATTTACCGCTACCTGGATACATAACCGCTTACACGGCCTCGTTGTTTTCTAACTTGAGTTACGACGACCATGGACCAGAAGCGGCAGCCCCGGCAGCCCCCTTCCCAGCTACGGGCATAAATAATTCTGGCCCGGTCCAAGAGGGAAAAGAGTGGACGAGAAGAAGGAGGAGGGCGGGTGGTCCATATTCTTCCTTTATCCCTTTACCTTACCTCGTCCTTTCGGTGCGTGCCTTCTCGTTATAACGCCCTATCCGCGGACGATACGCGCGAGAGAGAACCACCTTTTTTTCTTCTTCTTCTTCTTCTTCTTCCCATGATCTTGTCCTAACGATAATTTCATCCCGATCGTGAGAGAGAATCCCTATCGCGAAGCGAATCGGGGGCGGGCGTGGAAACTTTGGAAACAACCACGATCCTTCATCCTATGACTCCTTCCGTTCTATTCCACCGGTGATCAGATTTTCCAGATTAACAGGCTGGATTTCTTCGTTTAGCCACGCTCCTACCTCGTATCGTCTTCTTCTTGGTAAAAGGCTACCGAAAGGGGATTGACCAATCTCATCACCGATGAGAAATTCCTGTAAGGGATAATAACGTGATTCGTATGAAAATTTGAACGGGTCACCGTATATAATACCGTCTACTCCGGACTACGTGGTAGAGCGAATAAAATTCGACGAACGGTATGGATTCTCGATAATGACGGTGACGATGATTTGCGATAATGGTTATTATATACCGTGCACGCCACAGATACGTTGACATAAATTTGCTGGATGGAGAGAGAAGTCCGGCGCATTTAGGTCGATCGTTGAATTATGGCCTAGGCATCGGGAGTCATAATATAATTTATGATTTATTCGAGCAGCAGACATTTTTCAAGGAGTTCGTTATACCCGGGGATAGTCGATCGTTTACGAGAGATACACTCTCGCCTCTTACCTTTTACCGTTCCACGTTACAACGCAATTATGTCAGTTCTTTTCTCACCGCGGTTACTATCCCGGTAATATTTCATTATACCCTTTCACGGAAGAACTTTGCGGATAGATAAGAAAATCGTATCGATCCGATCGAGTCGACTTTCCACACAACCGATAATCCATTACACCGCGCGTAGACGTACGGGGAAAAAGAGAAAAATCGTGCCGATCGAGGAGATCGAAAACGCGACCGATAAACGATAGGTAAAATCGGATGAAATATAAGCGGGTAACATTTTAAAACTTTCACTCGCGGTTTCCCACGTGATGACGCCAGAACGAACCGTCACTCCCGCACCGCCGCTCAATGACCGCCTGTCGATTACTCAATGACTTATAGTTACTGTGTTTAAATACGGAGACGTCTTTGCCTCGGCATTAATAGCTATGATTTCTCGGCACCGTGATGCGTAGGCAAGGCAGGTTCGCGTGAAATGTGACCGAGCTTAGCTTCGAGCAAGGAATTTTGAAATAGCCGCACCGAATTCGTCATTTAGATTCGCCTCGTCGATCGTCGGATATCTTCGAGCGTAAGCAAATCACGAATCCAGCTCGTGCGTGAAACATAACTATTACTTGAAACAATCGTACTATCGAGCGTGTCGGCCGAGTAATATTTTACTTTTGCTTTTCGTCTTACTTTCCAATTTTTCGTTCCACGTCCTTGTAACTATCGATGTCCAGAAATTTTTTAACCTTCATTTTTCAAACAAAAAATTCAGATACGATAAAAATCATTACTATTCAAATTAATATAGAGTTATATCTAAATATTCGACCGACAGAAATATAATACGTAATGTATGTAATTTTTCGAAAATACCTACAACAAAAATATGAAAATCGTTCGATCACGTATATACCCACTTCGCATATCAGATTTCCCATTTCAGAAACAAGTTAAACGTACAGTATCAAATAAGAAGATCCGAAGCTCCAGAAAACTAACAACCTAACCATAGAACACTCAAACCGCTATCCGAGCGAAGGCGCGAACTTCAAGAAGAAGAAAATGTAGCTTCGTAGGTTTGCACGGCCGCCTTAATTGGTTTACACTCGCGAGTACGAGACACGTATAATAATTGCGGCTGGTACGAGCACGCGCGGTCTTCGAGCTCGGGCGCGAAGGTGGATACACGACTCGTCTTTTAAAGCTCGCCACGACGGCGGCTAAATTATACAGGGCCCTTAAAGATTCCTTATTGTTAGTCGAGAACTCGGGACAACGTTGCTCACGTACGGCAACGGCAACAGCAACAGCAACAACAACGACGAGGAGGACAGCAACACAAGGCGCGCAATATTATAGAAATTGCTGTAACACCACACCGATCACGTAGCAGCGTGGCGGACGGACTCGCTCGAGCGAAAGAGAGAGAATTCGCTCGATGATGATGACGGTATATAACCTATGTACAATGAGGTATGTAACGTGGCATAGTATATACCGTATACGGAGCTCTCTCACTCCCTAGCTACAGCTACGGCCTCACGGTGTGAATGAAGAGGACTAAAGATTACGACCGTCGCAAATTGCTGTCAATTTTGGAGATTTTTAGATAGCCGTCGTCCGACGTGTTACAAAGCGCGCACTGATGCTCACCAATCACGAGCGGATAAATAATGACGAGATGTAACGCGTGCTGGATCGTAACGCGCGCGCGCGCGCACGCAGGAGATGGACGCTGAATGTAATCGGCGTATTTACCGTTGCGAGTGCTTTTGCAAATTCGATAATTAGTTCGCTCCCAGGCGATACGCTCACACGCGTTGCTACGTAATACTCGCGCGATCGTTGCAAAATCGTACGGGATGTGCGAGGATACGAAATAAATTTGCGAGTAATTTTTGTCGTTTTGCAGGAATGGCTAGGGATTCGAAAGTGACGCTTATTGGCTCATTAATCAAGAGGAATCGCAACGACGGGTTACGTGCATGCATATGTATATATGTATGTACGTAGGTACGTGGTATTACTTGAAATTGGCACTTAATCTCTTCTCGTGCGATGAAAAATCGCGGGATCGAGCGTCGATCGTTGGCCTCGAACGAAATTCACAGAAATCGTAAACAATGGCTGAAGATCGGGGGAACGGACGTTATTGCTCGAAAGAATATCGGTGGAACATTGGAACGACACAATGGCACATAACCCAACGTAGACACGGCGTGTAGGATGAAGTCTTCCCCGCGAAGCGACCATTATCGTTATGATCGCGGCCAGGTAGATGCCACCCCGTGATTACCGTATCGGCGGGCGATCGACGGCGACAGGACTCGCCATTATGCGATCGACACCTTCCGAGACACGTTCGCGCCGTAAATCATCGGCTAAACGGAAAACCCCCTCGGCTGTATTTACGGGCGAACCGTGCGATACGAGTATGTTGCATCGTGTAGTATATCCCATCGGCGCGAGCGAGTCTCCCTACTGCCACGATACGGAAACGATTTTATTTTATATCTTGACTGATACACGACGATCGACCCGTTCGATTTTGTTCAAATTTGTCGAGTGAAAATGTTACGAATCTGTAGATAGAAATGTTCAAATTTGTTAATCGATCAAAAGTTGTTACTATTTGTGAATCTTTTTTACAGATTTGAAAGTGATATTATAAGATTGCAATTCTAATTTCAGTATTATATTCTGGTTTGAAATATTCATTTTTTATGATAATCGATGATAATATTAAAAATCATTAACTAATAGACTTTCAAATCTGTAACAAAGTGTGCAGCCAATTAGCTCGATAGTACTTGCGTTGTTTACAATCTTATAACATTCTATTACACCGCAAGTAATATCGATTGCCCGGGTCTCACCACGTGGAGGTTGCTGCACTTGGAGACCCAATTGCTAAACTTTCCATACCCATTTTTCTTGTCAAAAAATATAGTCATTTTCTAAAATAGCATCAGAATTTTCAAGAGAAGACAGAACAATGCTGCAGGAGGATCCCTTGATCCTGCTGAAGATGCTTTTGTCCATCCTCGTTTCTCGAGTTTGACCGTCAACGATTCTCGGGGGGATCGAACAGAATCGCGCTCGTTCTGCCAGGCCGCGTGAATCGCGCGCGATCGAGGATACAGATGTCTCGTTCATTATGACACGGAACGAGCGAAAGAAAAGCAAGAGGTGGATAGGGACCTGTCGCGGCGGGAAAGGCATGAAATTCCCGCCATTCACGATGTCAGCTATTAACGGACACGTACGGCTCTACATCCTTTACAAGTCAGGTGCTTTGTAGCCCGTCGCGCTCTATGGCCCTCGCCACGCTTTAACCGCATAATCATCCCGATGGGCTGGGAAGCAGCGTTATAATAACGTTAGTATTTCGAATTACTCGTTAGGAAGCCGAGTCGACGCTCTTTTTCCCCGGAGACCACTTTGGAGATGTAAAAATGTAAAAAAAGGATGAGAAAAGTTCTCGTCTCGCTGAAAATGTTCGAAGGACACTTCGAATATCTCGTAACACGGACATTTCGTGTTGTATGATGATACTCGTACTACACGAAAGTCGCTTCTTCAAAGAGACTCTATTTTAAATCGAACGAAAAATTTCGTGGCATACAAGAATTTGTACAATTTTCATACCGTGTTACACGAGGGACACCTATACAACTCCCAACGTCCTCGTCGACTCACGTATTCGAGGGACACTGAAAGACGCGTGTAATAAAATGGCGCTCGTATCCACCATTGCCGTTTCATTCGTCTCCCCTCTTTTTCCTTGATTGCCGAAGTCGTGGTCGTGGCGATAACGCGATATTCTACCGCAATTAAGATAACCCGCGCTGAATAACACGAGAACGGAGTCGTAATTAAAGCCGCAGCGAGGAGAGAAAGAGTCGTCTCTCTCGTGTACGTTCGTACGAGTTAGCTGCTACAGCCTCCGTCGCTTGCCGACTTCCGCTTCATCCGACCGCACCTGCGCGACTCCTCTCGGCTCGTCTTCTCTCGTCGTTTTAGTGACCCACCAATAAACGCCTCGCGTAGATCCTTCTTCCTACGCAAAGATCGAAAATTATGGATAACGATTTTTCTCTAGGAACGAGATCCACTCTCGAATCTTCTTCTCTCGAATTCGATCGTTAAATTCTCACGGCTGTAGCAATCGCTCCCGGCGCTTTTCGAGAAAAGGCAATGAAACGGTGTCGAAAAGCCGGGAGATCTTCGTAAAAAAGCTACACGAGAGAATGGTCATAAACGGGCGAGTTTATAAACGACGACTAAGAAGACGACGACGGGGAACAAACAAGGAATTAGAAATCGACCTCCATCGCTCGGCCGACCGACCTCCTCGCGTAGGCCGTTATGATAATTCGGTGAAACTGGAATTAGAGTACCCATTTTGTTGCTCGATCTTCGCTCCCGCTCCGGGCTAGGATCTCCTAAAACCCGAGATCAGAGAGTAGACGAGAATTTATGTTTTCGGTGGACTTGAGCTAGTAGTAGCCCATGGTGCGTTCGAAGATCTAGCCTAGAAAGATAGGAACGTCGTACAAAGTCGTAATTTCTCGCTCTCAGGAACGCCCATAGCAACGATCGTTCTACGGTCTATTTCAAGCGGATCAAGTATTTCCAAGATTCGTGCTATCAACGATATTAATCGATCTCTGACCAAGAGTATCCGTATCTACATAGACCGAGTTAATCCGCGAGGTTTCGCGAGATCACGATGACTCTACGAATCGCCGAGGATCAACGAGTCGTTCGCGCCACCAATGCGCTGGATCCGACGTCGCGTCGCTTTCACGTCGAATCCCGTGAAATTCTACCGCGCTCTTAATGAGCTCCCGTAACGAGCTCGCTTTCGTTTCGGGAAACGCCTCGTGGAAAAACAAGCGAGGATGATGTAGAAGAAGAAAAAAAAACAGAATGAGGAAGAAAAAGAAGGAGAGAGAAAAAAGGAAAGCTCGGAGGAGACGAACGGCATTTATTTACAAGCGCGTGGCACTGCACCGCACGCCTGAAGGCGACACTTATTTTCTCGTTATCGCGATTTCCTACTTTCAAGGAGGATTCGTCTTACACTCGCGCACCGCCGTGTATATGAATAAATCGAACACAATGCATTATCGCGGAGACGTTCGCGTCGCGCAATTTACGATTCCGCGCGGAATCGCTGGACTATTCGCGGATCGTTTCTCTCTCTCTCTCTCTCTCTCTCTCTCTCTCTCTCTCTCTCTCTCTTTCTCTCTTTCTCTTTCCTTGGTACGTAGAACTACGTCGCTTCTCGCGAATAATCACCTGGACGATCGAGACGAATCGAATCTAACGAAGCATGGAAGTGTAATTATCTACAAAGGCAAAACGATCGATGCGACCAACAACGACGACAACGACAACGACAACGACGATGAGGACGACGAGGACGAGGCCGATCTTCGGTTTACTACGCGACGGTGACATTTTCCTTGCATCGATATATCGCCGATAATTGCCCAACACAGGAGTCCGTTAGATCCATTCGAAGATAACTAAAGCACTCCCGATGATACAATCTGATTTATATTGGACACGACCTGGGTACACACGCCGGGGAGCTTTTAAAAGGCCTCCGCTATCGTAGATTGCGGAGGATACCGGAGTTAATTGATATTTTATTTAAATCCACGCTTATTCCAACGTACAACCTTGCCGACTGTATTACGACATCGCTACGCGGCGTTAGGAAGATTCGAGATTGAGGACGATCAATATTCAACGTTTCATTATATTTACTTGATTGCCGCCTATACGATTCCGGGATATATTGGAGTAACGCTTGCCTCGAGTATCATACGACAAACGTGATAATTAATGCAGGAGGTTAAACATTAATTAAACGTTGAGTGAATAAAATATAACAGTTTCTGGGACATAATTTATGAATAGGAATCACGAGAGAAGTAATTCCATGATACTTCACCGAAACTTGCTGAAAATGGATATGTAAATATTAAAATTTAGATTAGTGATTCAAAATACGCCAAATAGATGATATAACAGTTGCTATGAAAAAAAAAGAATGAAATAAGATCTTCTTAGTTGATCAAAATTTAAATCTCCTGGCACGTATCATTAAATTTACACATTTTTTCCTCACTCACGAGCAAAGACGTACGTATTTAAAAAATCGAAAACACATTCCGACTCGTAAAAATCGAAGAAAGGAGTTCCCTCGAGGATCTGTCTCTCTCTCTCTCTCTCTCTCTCTCTCGTGAGAGAGCAAAAAGCGATCTCTCGATCGCTCGATGCGATAGCTCGGAGCGGAGTAGTCGCGTATTAGCGACAATTCGATCGAGAGTAGGCGGGCGAAAACCTACCGGAGTGGAAGATTCTAGGGCGGAGTGTACTTTCTCCGACGGCTCGAGCGGTCATAGGGCGTGAGAAGGTACTCGCGATGACGTCACACTCCGGACCGACGCGCTGCGAAATAATTGCAGTCTCGTTGCAAGTGCCTGTGTCATTAGCCAACGAAGAGGAGAAGAAGAAGGCGGAGGAGGAGGAGGAGGAGGAGGAGGAGATCATAGAATTTCGTGTCGTTGCCGTACGAAATGGTCATTAAATCATTATATTTATCCGTCAAGCCGCCTTGCCGGCAGCCTCTTGACCTCCTCCTCTTCAACCCCCCTCCCTCTTACCTCACGATCTTACTCGCACACGCGATACCGTACGCGACCGAGCGATAATCCGTTTTCAGCGATCGAGGGTCGTCCAGTCCTTATCTATTTTTTGCTGTGCAATTTCTTTCTCTCTCTCTCTCTCTCTCTCTCTCTTTCTCTTCCTCTTTTACAGGGTCCAAGACCGGCAAAATTGTAAAAAACGCTTCTCGGCAGCTCGGTGTCTTTAAAAGCTGGCAGCTCGATGACGCGCGTTGCCGCCACTCCGCCGCTGCCATCGTCGTCATCTCGAACGCACCGTACATATACGTGTCTTTTATGACACACTCGGCTGCCGTATAAATTTGTTTAATACCACTCGACCCTGAAACAACTGAGCACGGGTAATGGAATCTCCATATACGCGATACTTTATTGCGTCGAAAATTGCGCGACGCGGAACCCCCTTCTGCCCTCCAGTCTGCCCCGTCACCCTTTTCCTCGACCCTTCTTAAAGTCAACGGAGAGGGGGAGACCCCCAAAGGGATTCAACTACCGCAACACGGGGGAAAAGCACGCGCGACAATTTATTATGCTTTACTATTATGACCGAGCATTTTTTCTTTCCTTTTTTTCTCGCGTCCACTTGCCGGCATTCGAGCTTACGGGCGCACGATGAGGTTCGGACCGCTCGTCAATATCACCAGACATTTTTTCTCATCCTCCTGCCTCGATAGGGCTTTTAAAGAGGCATCAAGCGCGCCGATTCCGCGAGTTCCTCGTTAAAACTCGAGGAGCGTAATCTGCCGCTCGGCTTCGAGATCTTCGTCGATGACTCTTCGAACTTTCCTCCCTTCCTTCCTTCTCTCTCTCTCTCTCTCTCTCTCTCTCTCTCTCTTTCTATCCGCCCATCTATCTCTCTTCCTCTTCTTTCTCCATCTTTTTCCAGTCGAACCGGACACTTTGCACCTTCCGCGATATCGACCTTACTCCTTCTTCGATATCTAAAAGCGGTAACCGCAAGCAAGCTATAACGATTCCTTTTCCAAGAAAAGATCGTGTCAGTGCTAAACGATACGTTAGGTAGTCATCGAGACAATACTTGTCTAGCGATTCCTATGTGTAAAATATTATGAGTATCGATGTCCACACGATATATTTAATACAATAATTATATCGCGTGTAAGCACCTACATTATTTTTTTATCGACATAAAGTATCGGCATCGAGTTTCAAGTCGTTTATTTTGAAACTGGTGTAAATCCAGTTCTTCTTCTTCTTCTTCTCGGGATATTAAACGATTTGCATTTCAAATTTATCCAAAAATATTGGCATGTGCTAAAATAATGTGATTCCGCGATTTCGATGACCACGAACGTTTTAATTTATCGGATACATACTTTAAAGGAAAATAATCCATAAAATTAATGAGATTACCGACTTACCGATTACCGTAAATAAGCTTATACTAGTTTCATAATGAACGACTCATTAATATTGATATCGACTATCTCAGTTTCGACATCTCTTCGATATTGTTTCGATCTACAAGAACTCAATCGCCTCAATACTGCCGATAAATATTATCAATCCCATTACTAACCTGACGGTTTATCGAGAATCAAGATTTCCGTCGACAATTATCTTTCGTCGATCGTTCGATGAAATAAAAGTCGAATTTAGAATAGAAAAGAAGTGGACAAAGGGAGGAACAAGAATCTCTTTATGCAAGATTTCTACCTTCATTTTCTCACTCCTTTGTACGCGTACGCTGCCGTGAAAGAGAAAAGAGAGAGAGAGAAAGAGAGAGAGAGAGAGAGAGAGAGAGAGAGAGATAAACGTAGGGTAAAAGTCCGCAGGCGCGTATCGCCGCGTTTCTCCGACGATTGTTATCTCCAAGCGATATATTAAGCGCCATTACCAGTATTTAGAAGGCGGCCTGTGCCGTGGCAGAGTTTGCGTCTTATCGAGATCGCAGGGCGCGAAACGTGGCTCGGCCCGCAACCACGCAGCAGCCGATAAACGGAGATTAGCGCCCGAGTTCCGTTCGAGAATCTAACGTAATTACTCGTGGGAACGGAACAATGCTCGATTAAGGTTCCGATCGAGTTCCAAGTTAAAAGTAGAGGAAAAATAAAAAAAAAGATGGAGAACGACTTGACTCTGAGCTATACGATGAATTTAAAAAGGCGCCAAGTGGAACGAGATTTCGTTTTATTTTACGGTCTCGATCGATTTCGAGTCCCGATTTAACGTGGAATCTCTCATAATCGAAGAATTATACTCTCCGGAATGGTTAGTCCAGTAGAAAACAGGAAACCGGTCGGCACGAGTCTACGATTCTTAATATAATCGAAATCATTTCTAGGCGAAGCGCGTGAAATGGATTCCGCCCGGTGACGGGCCTCCAACGTTAAGCCGAACAAATGGCAGGCTTCTTTTTTAAAAAATAAAACAGCCCGTCCTTCGTCACATATGTGTAACGCAAAAGAGAAGAAGAAAAAGACGGCAACGATCTCGAAGGCGAAGCGTTGCCGCGTGTGACATTCCTCGTGACTGGTTTTTATTCGACGAGATAGAAAGCACCGTAGCTATCATAAATATACTCGGCTCTCTCTCTCTCTCTCTTGTGGGAAGGAGAAAAAAGAGAGAGAGGGGGTAAAGGTAGCAAGAGCACACGACAGACTACATTTAATTTTTGCCATAATAAATAGCGAACATACTAAATCGATGCATAAGTACCCGAAGAACGTACGGCACACTCGTGACCACTTACTCGATTCGAAGGCTAATTAACGGAATCCACCTGCGTAACGCCGTGCGTATTCTGAATAATTTCTTAATAATCGTCGTCGCGTTCGTCTTTCGAAATAATATCATAGACAAGTAAACTCTACTTTACGATCGCGTCTATACTCCATACGTACGACCTACCTATACCTATATCCGCGCTTTAAATAAGTTATGATAATCGAGTGAAAGCTGCTACTCGTTGGGAGATCGAAGAAGACCACGCGTCTCTAATTACGATACCGATAAAGATCGTAAAGCATTCTTGCGATATCTTAATGCGAGAAATCCGTACGGCTTAGTCCTACCGTATGTACGCGTACGTATAGTACACCTACTAACTTGTTGGTGATAACTAACCGGCCTGATTCTCGTTACACTTTCCTTCCGACACGTTCTTATCGTTTACTCGCACGTTTTCCTTAACGATATCGTTTCTAAGCCCGAAGCCAGACGCATTCGTCAAATCGGGTGAATTCTCGAGCATATCGGCGAAAGGATAGCGAATAGATTATACCACTACCGTATTTTCGAGTTTACGGCCGAGGGAGAAGATTTAGCGATTCTGACGGAGCGCAGAGAGACACGAGGAGGAGGATATCGGATCGGACACGCACACAGCTACACGTAAGCTCACCGGACCCGCAGTAAATACACGATGGGAGCGGTGTTCGATATATATTTGATAAGGTGGTACACGGCCGCTCGAGCGCTGACAAATCGCCCTGAGATCGGCGAACCGATATCTCGGGACCCGACGACGCGCTGATACACCGATGCATCATGGCGGATCCAAATAAAACGCATTCGAGAGCGTTGCCTCTCGATCTCGAACGGGGAAAACTACCCTAAGCAACCCTAACCGACCGACGCAGATCGATCTTCTTCGCGGCATTCTCTTCCACGATCGTTGTAGCAGTTTATCGTCCTTTACATGTACGCCGAGTACGTGTGCGTAGTTGAGAGTTTCTGAATGTGTTGAAAGGAAAGAGATAGAGAAACAAGAGAAGAGAGAGAAACGACGGGACTGAAATTTTAAACAATAACGAAGTTATATATTTTTTTTTTAATCGCTCCCAATTTTGTTGTAATATCTGAAAGATTTTTTAAAACAGCAAAACTATTTTTTGTGATAACAAAAAATTTCAAACA
>JAIFRP010004405.1:1347872-1365372 GCA_032403825.1 Odynerus spinipes
CTCTCTCTCTCTCTTTCTTTCTCTCCCACACCTCCTTCCCTCCAAAGAATTAAGATTTCCGTTAACTCGCGTTCGTACGTGCTCAAAACGAGAAATTCTCAAGTGACCGCTTCGTACGACCGTACCGTACCGCTATCGATCGGTCTTACCCCTTCTGTCTAATAATTTCGTGACACGATCTTCTCTTACAAGTAACAAAGGAATAAATCCTAAGCATACAAAGTAACTCCTTCGCAAGAAGTTGGACGACTTCGTTGAAATTCGATAAGAAGGAAATCTCGAAGAAGCTGACGAGTGCCTACCGAGTAGCCTATCTTCGTAGCTCCACGTTAATACTCACAGCCACGTGTTACCGTGTGTACGACGACGACGACGACGACGACCACGGCGACGACGAGTACTAAAGAGATGTCGGCAATGCGTATAACGGGTAACGTGATTAGCAGCTGGTTTCCTCGACGGCGCGAGAAGCACGGACCACCCCCATGAAAGCTCATACAGCTCGTACACGTTCGTAGAGACGAGAATCATACACGCGGCACGTATCGTTGCCGCGGGAATACATAACGTTGCCTATATTACGGCTGGACTGTCGTACACTCGTCATATTTCATACGTGATCTCTCTCCTATCATTCCTCCACATCTCTCCTTTTCCTATTTTTCAACTATGCTATCGTAAAGAAAGGCGGACGATGAAGGAAAGTCAGCGTGAACCGTGCTAACTAAATAATTTAAAGCGATCTTCTATTTTCTAGTTCTAGGATAGTAAACAAGTAGCCACGCGATCAGAGAAAATCAGCGTGAACCGTGCTAACTAAATAATTTTAAGCAATCTTCTATTTTCTAGCACCGCAATCATAATAAAGTAGGTACAACGTGGTAACTAAATAATTTAAAGCTTAAGATCTCCCATTTCTCATAAAATCTCCAGACTAGTTCCCTCATTTCTTTTACCACCCATAAATAAATTGCCATCATAATGTAACGTTCGTCTTCGGTGGACGGCGTTAGTCTAGGTCAGGTCCCGTGCGAGGATGCGCGGAGAAACGAGTTATTAGATCTACGGGAAGATCTGAAAGTAAGACCTCAAAAGCGACAATGAGGGTTATGCGCACGTTTTGTGCACGCTCGACCGCGTCTCTGTCGCAAATGCGAATTAATGAGGCGCATACGTCATACCGGGACATTACGGGTGATCTAAACCCGATAAAGCAGCGAGTATATCTTGTCTCCCGCGCGCGTATACGCGTACATATATCTACGCGTGTGCACACTTCGCACGAACGGTCCACAATGCGCCGTAGCGGACGACCGGCTGCGGCGTCGCGACCTTAATTTATAATGCTCCTTACGAGAACTCGTTATATTTTCATCTATGATATTTCAAGGGGAGAAAATCGAGCGCGTATCTTCTTACTCGTTCGTTTCAGCGTAAATCATCTGGACGATCTCGCGGTTACTTATAGTGGGCGAATAAATTATAAATAAAGTCTAGAAGCTAATAGAATTTATTATGAAAAAAGTCTTGAATATATCTTCAGAAATGTTTCAGATTTTCAAACACACTTTGATACTTTGTAATAAGTAGATACTCGAACGATGGCCGTACACTTAAACGTTAAGTGCGTTAACATTGTAAAATACTCGCACTTACTTATTCTTCGAAGAAGAAATTAAACGCCTCAGAATAATATCTTCACGTTCAGTTTCTTTCGATGAATTTTATCAATCTATCCGATACCGGCTAACGCGTAAGTATTATTAAGTATATCTATACGGTATGCGTACTCGTCTTACTCCATTGACATCGATAAATCAGATCCCATTAACCGAACAATAGAGAAACTCTCTTGAAAATTGCCGAAGCAATCGAATAAGCGAACTATCGGATGCGTTTGCTTCTATTCGATCTAGGTCGATTCATGTCGAGCAATATTCCTAGAACGGCAGGTCAGATTCGATATCGGTGCAAGACCATCGGTTACCACTCCTGTACGTTATTTGTCTTCGGCACTTTTACATCCTTATCTTCTATGCCTTACAGCGTATTCCTCATGTACCGGGTGACACGTCTTCGACGGGTTATTACGCGAAGAGAAGAAAAATTCTTCTTCCGCGGACATTAAGGACGAACAAGAAACCGAGCCGACAATGAACTGCTATAGAAAAGCGAGAGAAGCTATACGTATATACGGCGCTTTACATTTTTTCCCCAATTAACATGTAAATCGCTTCCGTGACGAGCGTGTTTACGCCAATGGCGAGGTTTTTACGTTCCAGGAACGATTTCTTGCCTCGTAAATCAATAGATCGTTCGTACGTCTAGCAAAATGTATGCCAGAAACAAGCGCGAGATTGTCGCGGGAAAATCACGAGTAAAAATAAAATGAATATAGAATCGAACTCGTTTCCGTGGTTTCGGGACACCGAGTAGATCGAGACGAGGGTAAAGTTACAGCGAGCGGCCGAGACCACCCATGGTTTGAATCGATCAGCAAGTGATACCCTCCGAGGGGCGGGAGGGAAGAAAAGAGATAAAGGAGAGTCACAGGTGTAGCGGGCAGGCTTGAACTCTAGAAGCGCTTCAATTCGCGATAAGCACTACATCCTACCCCCTCTTATTGTTCACGCGTGCGCACCTATAACGCGTAAAAATTATTTTTAACAAGCGAGCAAGTAAATTCTATTTTATCTACAAATTAACGAATACAGTGGCATGTTTAAAAATTAACTTGTCCTCATTGTCATCTTGTCTTATAATTAAAATACCGTTTGATAGTAGCTGGAATAATAAAAACTTAAGCTGTTGTTTCATTTATTAGATATGAAAAAATTAAGTTTGCATAAATGGAGCTCGAATAAAATGATCTCTACTGTATTTAAATCCTGAAGTTCCAATCGACCAAGAAGGAAAAGAAGCGGGGCGGGCAGAGCAACGAAAGATCTTCGCGGTCGTCCTTACATTGAAATTTATTTTCTTTCCTTTAAATTCTTGCGGTCACGACCGGCGACGTTCGACGGGATCGCTCGCTCTCTCCCTCGCCATTCTCTCTGTCTCTCTTTCTCTCCCCCTTTCTGTGTTTCTCTCTTTTTCTTTTTCGCGATGACGCGAGATCGCGAGCGAGCGAACGACAAATACCCGGATTACGGTGCGTATATACGTTTACCTAAATGGCGGGCAATTAGAAAGACGGTAATGAAAGTGCCAGTCGAATCGCGCAGTTTCGCCGCTTCGCCAATAAAGTTCGTGCTTTACGGTTACGCGAAGCCGGAGACTGAGGCTCCTCACCTAAATTTCCGACGGGCGGCATTAAATTCGTGACGCGCTGGTCGTGGCGCGCGCGAGAGTGCGCTCGCGCGCGCGCCTCTTCGCTCCCACAAGAGGACGCACCCCCTCCGGTTAACTGGATACTTATTAATTAAGGATAATTGCTGGAATTTACGATATCGCCGTTCTTCGTGGGCCCCGTGCGCCCCGGGGATGAAGAGGGTTTTCGAGACCGGCCGGTATTCCTCGCCGCTCGAAATTCCCTCGACGAAGACCGTTCGCCTCTTTCCTGTTGCTCGCAAAAACATTTCTACAGAAACTCGATCTCTGTGCAACCTGGTATCCTCCATTTTTGTGACGGTGAACGGACGCGGTTTATTATTTTATGATAAATTTATTATATAGGTATTATTAAACTGTATTGAGATGAAATTATTTAATCGATCAGTTTTTATACTAAATTACCGATTTCTATGCTAAATTATTAGCAAACGAATTCAATTTTATTATAAAGAAAAACTTCGTGAATATAAATGCGAGTATTATCGGATCGAGCTATCGAATACCACGAGCGTTGTCGTCAAGGTACGATCAGTGGTGTCCGATACAAATCGGATATAGGTGTCGGATCCTCCGATATTGAATTATATCGAGCGGCTAGAACGTGACCGTTTACGGCAGGTTATCGTCCTCTTTCTTGCATCGACCATCGAACGGATAACACGCCTGAGTGCTCTTGTCAAATTCTTGATCTACCCTCTTGGAAAATCGTCCGTCGATTTACCGTACACATATACATACGGAGACATTCTGAAGAGACGACAGGAAATCGTAAGTAAATTAATTTAATAAAAACGGAAGAAGATATAATGATGAAAAAGCGTAATTATTTTTTAATAAAATTAATTTCTCTTACATTGTAAATTTTATTATGCAAATCGAATTAAAACAAATTTTTCTTTTGAAGAATCATTTCATCATGTCCGGGAGAGATCAACGAACGGAACAGTTAGAGCGCGAATTAGAACGCAAGATCGAAGAAGAATGGCAGCGCCTACAAGAGGCGCAACGCGAGTTAGAGGACAAGAGAATAGAATTGGAGAACCTACAAATCCGGGTGGATAATCGCACCGCTGGCACGGATCAAAACTCCAGCACATTACGACAGCAACGAAATTAGAACGATCCATCGACTGGCTTAGCTAAACACTCGTGATACTTCAAACTCGATAAGTGTCCATCCGAGTGACCGGTACGATTATAAAAAGTTCGATAAAATCTTTGGATAACTTTGTAAACAATTCGTAGACTCCGAAACGCGTACTTCAAACTTGATATTTGTGCGCGCTGAAACATCATAATGCGATAAGATTTATTAATAGAAAATGGAGATTTCATGATTAAAAAACGGGATAAGCGATGCTAGTTTTTTGTAATGTGAAAATAGAAAAAATAGAGTAGTTGTTTATAAAACATTATGCATA
The DNA here is from genome assembly GCA_032403825.1 of Odynerus spinipes. Lineage (NCBI taxonomy): Eukaryota > Metazoa > Arthropoda > Insecta > Hymenoptera > Vespidae > Odynerus > Odynerus spinipes. Next base: position 1,352,627 of record JAIFRP010004405.1, read on the forward strand.
AGCTTCCTTTTCTAGAAGTCAGCCGATTATTTCCTCTATCCTTGACAAACTCGAACTAAGAAAAAGTCGTCGTCGTCGTCGGGCGAAATCGCGGCGAGGATTCTTTCGAAAATAAACGGAACTAGTAAAGTTATCTCAGGTGGAAAGAAAAAAAGATAGGAACTGGGTTTACCATTTAGCGCGATTAACACCCGTTCCCTCGGTGACAATGCTCTCGACCTACCTGATAGGTCCGCGGTAGAAAAAATATCTCCAGTTGGTAGGAATCGCCGGAATTACCACCAATTTTCGGTTCATCTGAAATTCACGAGAGCGCGAGAGACGACGACTAATGGCCGTAAAAGTAAAGTCGTAGACATTCCTCTTACGCCTTCCCCCTGCTGAAAAAACGACAAGTCCGGGACACTCGAACGTGGCTCATTGAAATTCAAATGTCAATCTTGAGAGTGCGAGCATATATACTAACGAGATGAACGAAGAAAGAGAGAGAGAGATAGAGAGAGAGAGAGAGGAGAGAGAGAGAGAGAAGAGCGTAGACCACGAATGCGGAGTGCTTTTTGTGCCGTGATGTCGAAAACGACCGACGAATCGCGCCCATGTTTGCTCTTGAATTCTGCCGGTCGAGAAACTTGAGACACCGAGAGAGAAATAGAGACCGTCTCCCGTTCGTTGAAATGTTGTTTTATAACCACCCTTCGAAATGTCAGACGATTTCAATTTTCCACGATCCACCTGACCCTTTTCATTCGTTCTTCGATATTGCGTCACATAACTCTCGAATCGAACGACTTCGATTTGTCTCGAAGCACGTTACATTATCGTATATAATAAGAACTCGTTGGAAACTTGATACCTTCGGCTTAAAATCTATTTCATAGGACGTACTACCTATACCCCGGTCGCTCTTTCTCATCCCGAACTCTCTTGATAATAATTTAACAACAATGTAAAGCTCTTCTTTCCTCATCGCGCAAGTGTCAGCCGAGATGCAGCCTCCTGGTTCACTGAAAGGATTTACAAAGTGCAGAATAATCGGAGAAGCGAGGGGTTGGGAAGGTGAAACGCAGAGGGAATTCCTTGAAAGCGGGCGGTACCCGCGAGGAAACTCGCGCGCGTATAGCTCGCGCGAATAATAAAGCGGCCGGCGTAATATTTCAAGATGGCGCGCGTAGTACGTGCTCGGTAGATGGCACAGCTCGATATTATTTAGCGTCCCGGGGTCGCACCCACTTAACCCCATCTCCTGGCCGCGAGGCCGAGCGCAAAAAAGGGCGTCCACAAAGACAGAGAATAAGTTACCTTAGACGAAAGGACGCGGCTTTGCTTCGCGTTCTCATCCTCTTTCCACTACCACCTTCCTCCTGTTCTCCTCCGCCTCTCTTTTTCTCATCCTCCAACTTCTTCTCCATCGTGCCATCGATGACACAGGAAACTTGTTGCAGCTATCGTGAATTTCATCTCTCGTATATTCTCAGGCTTATTAATGCTCGCCTTTCGCCGCCCTTATTCTCCAATTTTTTACAATAAACGCCCACGGCTCGATTCGACTTGGGTCGGCTCACCTGGACCATTCGGATACAAGGAAGAAGCTGCGGACGAGCATTGAAATCTATTTAGGGAAGATACGGCACCGATCAGCGAGGATTACAGAAGTCGACGTTTTAGCGCGCAAGGATATTATGCAGAGTTCTTTTTTTTTTCTTCTTTAAGATCACGATTAATTAAATCCTCCTTGCGCAGTGGCACGTTCTATTTTCGTCGACGATGGCCATCGTAGATATTTCGCTTGGCTCATGCAAATGTCGCCAATAAAATTTGGCAAATCGCACGAGTATCGCCACCGTAATAACCGCTAATTCCGTTCGCTCGATCGAAGATACAGCGGGTTCCTTTCGGACGATGAATAATAGGTTTACAAGTATTTTGCCGAAACCAGTCGTCTATTCTTTATTAAACAACGTCACGTTAAGGCCGATTCGAGAGAGTCTTATAACTCATTCTTTATTTTCTTTTCTCGTTCTCACACGCTGCGGCCGCATCGACGCGATCGACCGATTGAGAAAGACCGATGACGATTTTATACGAGATTCACGAACGATCAGATCTCATTTGTTCACGCCTACGCGAGTATCGTGAACGCCGTACGGGAGGACGATATGGAATAACACGAATTCGTCGATGGCCTTTGATTTAAACGACCTCCGCGTCCATTCTCCATCTATCTCTCCTCTTCTTCTCTCTCTCTCTCTCTCTCTCTCTCTCTCAATAAATATCATAAATTAATATAACTCCCGGTGTTATTGAACCTTCTTATTATAGAACATGCGAATGAAAATAATATAGATTAACCTGTCAAAGAAAACCGATCCCCGACGATGAATCGGTATAATTAACAAAAAATAAACTAAGAACGTATAAAACAAAGAGGCTCGCCAGGAGTTCCCGGAAAATCCTCTTGCAGGTAGGAAGCTTCGCGAGACATTACCAAAGTCTTAGCCTCATCGCAAGGATCGTCGTTTCTTCGACGTAGCCAATTAGCGTAGTAGTCGAGGTAGGTGAGTGAGAGAGAAATAGAGAGAGAGAGAGAGAGAGAGAGGAGGAGGAGGAGGAGGAGGAGGAGAGAAAGACTCGTCCCTTTCTTCATCTCGTTCTCCGTCCAGCTAACAGGAAGGTACCGCGTGTGTCCCGCGCTCGCACACCGTATATATACGTGCGCGCAGGGTCAAGCGCTCGTAAACGTCACGCGAGAGACGTTCGACTCGAGCCGAGTATACACGCTTACATCCTGCGAGAGAAGAGGATACTCGCGCATCTATGAAAAACGTATTATGAATTTCCCGGCGGCCAATCGGAGGCAACCGAACGGACGCTTGCTCGCTGTCTGACCCCGGACTGTCAACCCGGACTGACCTCCCTTCTCTCCTTCGCTCTCACGGTGCTCGGCTGCTTGCTTGCTTGCTTGCTTGCCTCGGCTGCTTTTGCCTCGGCTGCTAGCCAAGCCCACAGGCCACAGGTGTAGTAAACCTCTTTACCTCACGCACTCGCGCGTAATGGCCCCTCTCTTACGCCCGTGCCGCGCATCTGCCGAGCTCTTCTTCTTCTTCTTCTCCTTCTTCTTCTTCTTTCTCTTCGTAGAGTCCCTTACCCTTTCCTTTTCTTCTCTCGTTCTTTATCTTCTCCTTCTTTTCCTTTATCTCTTTCATCTTGACTACCCACGGTGGGTAGTGTATAGTATCCGATGGGAACTACTTCGGTGCTTCCGAATGCCTACTAATCCAATACTCTAAAGATGAATTCGTTAATTGGGAGAAATGAAAATTAACATTTTCTGTGGCATCCGACAATTTTTAGAGATTCAAATAAGATCGTCAAAATTTAATTATCGTACAAAGACAGAAATCCTCTTATACCTACTGAAGATATAAAATAAAACTTTTCTTCCCTTCTCTTTCTCTTATAGTTCTCGAAATGAACGTGGCACGTTATACATCTGGACCTAACAACCGGAAAGGAGGAGCAACGTACGGCAAGAATGTCATTCTTTTCGAGACTCCTCTATCTCGATCGTGCGCTCCGCACGGTATGATAGATTAATCGTCGCCTCGATTTATGAGCCAATTTACGACTCGAATTCGGCGTGTCGTTCGGCACGAATACGACATAAAAATCTACTCTTCCTAAAGATACAGGCTTATTCTTATGCCCGGGATGACCGCCATTCACGCACGGGGGCCTTCGCCCCGTCAATGAACAACCAACCGGTCTTCCTTCTCTTCCGGGCTCTCTCTTTCTCTCTATCCCTCTCCCTCTCTCTCTTTCTCTCTGTACGTTTCTATCTGTCTTTCTTTCTTCATTCGCACACACATACAGACAAATCCACTCTTTCTGTTTCGAGGGAGGGACTTTATTAATTTACGACGAGACGGTGACTTTGACGATCCACCGTACGGTGTCTCCGAGATTTACGTAACGCACTAAAAAGGTGACGCGAAGAACAGGAGAGAGAAGGAGTGGTGGGGTACAGGAGAAGAAGTGGAGGATGCTTTGCTATACGATCGAGATGGTACGGGAGAGAGATAGCAAAAGATGGTCCTTAAACGAATATCTCAGGGATTCACGACCGCGTAAGATCGAACGGTTTTTTCCCGGCTCCAGGCAAAGAAGAACAAAAAATCGTACGTCAGTCTCTTTCTCCCTCGAGCGCGGAAGCGATATTTCGGAAATGACACGACATCGAGTGACCTCAGGACAGCAACTATTTTTTCGAAAGAATCTGTCAAAAGGAAAGAGAAAGAAAAGATTCGTCTTAAAAAAAAAGAAAGTAGCGAGGGATTTGCATGCGAGAAACAACAAGAAGCGAGCTCGTCGACAGGGAAAAAGCAAGTAGGTAGGTAGTATGTGAAACGACTCGAAAATAGTAAGTTGTAGAGGATCCAGGGAACAAAATATTCGCGAAGATCGAAGTGCCGAAATGATTAACCGATTAATGGATTCGACAGCGGAGAAAGATATCCGTTGATCTATGAACCATCGTTTCACGCCGTATTCGCAATATTCCGATTCGTTCGAAGCATCGATTCTACTTCTTTAACATAATCTTTTCGGTTTCGATAGGGTCCTCGTCGAGCTTCGAATAAATTTCACGCACTACCGATGTTATCTGCTGTTATTTCATTTTATCTTTTTAATATATTTTTTCACTTTATCCTTTCAATGTATTTGTTTACCTTATCTTTTTAATATATCTTTTTTTTTACCCGTTCGATACATATTAATTAAGATTTTTAAAAAACGTGTTAATTATGATCCCCAAAATTGGTTATCTCTCGAAATCATTGTTTTCTCTCATTGTTAGGTCAGCTGAAACATCACATGATAAATTCTATAGCAATAAAATTACATATCGCGTTCGCGATCGAAACTCGTGACATTTCGCAAAAAAGCCAAATCGTGAGAAGAACTGCCAGCGAGAAGTCTCGTAGGATGATTAGTATTATCGGGTCTTCGACGATTCTCAAGAGTCATTGTACGACGCATTCCGTATCACGAGTACCTTAAAACGTTACGTGCCCGTCATTCTACACCGTGGCGTGCTTTTTCTTAACGTATGCGCGTGAGCTGACCCTCGGGAAGCTGAATCAGGCAGGAAATCACGAGAGCTTGTTGGGTGGACGTCGAGTGGTCACTCTTATTCGTCCCACCTAAGTCAACAAGTGAAGTCGAAGGCATTTTAACCGTCGCGCGTTTACAGGTACTCGCGCGCGCACGCGCGCGCGTGAACATACACAGATGCACACGGATAAAGGAATCTTCGAGTGAAACACAGACTCGTATCGGAGGTACCCTTAGAACTCGAGAAATCATCGTCTTCGTAATCTGTCGATCTCTCTTTCTCTCTCTCTCACTCGTTTTCTTTTTCTTCTTTCATTTATCATGGATATCGGAATCGTCTTCAAAGTCATAACGAGAAAGCGTCGCAAATCTTAATAATCGAGAAACCTAATCCACCTGTCGTACGATCGGAACTCCAACGCGAGATCAAAGGACTTATCGATTTACTCACGAAATAGGTAGGTATATGCCGAACGAGAAACTTTAATACTGTGTGACAGTTACGTCAAGTGAGAGTTTCTCTAATCCATTTAAAATACAGAGTCCTGGAAAGCTATCATCATTCTAAACTTATATTAGAAGGATCGGTACGATGACGGTCGGAAGTTCTACATTTCACACCCGTTTCTGAGACCTCGATTATTCTTCGTACGTGTCTCTCTCTCTCTCTCTCTCTCTCTCTCTCTCTCTCTCTCTTCTCTTTTCCGTATGTAGAAAAGTCCTTGTAATATGTAATGAACTCGTGTTTGAAGAGTTCGCGTTCCAGATGGCCGTTCGCCTTCCAAGGATATTGACAAAGAGCTCGTGTCGGACTTGCGGGGCAAACATCGCAAGATTTCGCGAAGCTGCGTACTTAACAAAGAGTCCCGGTGCAACGAGGTCTCGTTCCGTTACGAATCAATACTTTCCAATAATTTCGAGAACTTGAGAGAGCAGAGAGACAAGCACGTGACATTTATAAAACCTTTTATTTGCACATAGTTCAAGAGGTCACGAAAGATGAAAAGAAAATGGTGAATGATGGATAAAAGCCGAACTTATCGTGTGAAAATCTTTTCGTTCTATATATTGCACGGAGATACAGAATATCCTTTATTTTAAATTCGTACATCGCCAAGAACTCGATACGCGCACTCGCGCACGTATACCTGTGATCGTGACTACGGTGACTTTCGTACTATTCGTATAATAACAATAAATTTCGAAGGCACATCGTTGAAGAAAAGAAAAGAAAAGAAAAGAAAAGAAAAGAAAAGACAAAGACGGAAGGAGTCGTTCCGAAAAATACAAGACTCCGTATTTTCCCAAGGCACGAGAAATATCGACTATATTATTGTCCATCGATCATACGTATCTCAAGAAGAGTCACTTTAAACCATTTCGTCCTATTTTCTTAGAAAACGCGCGGAAAGGAAAGCTAGCTCGGATTAAATAAAATTCGCATCGAGACGGGAGCGACAAAAGATTCGTTCGTTATGGTAAATAAGAGCTATAGAAGATTGTCCCATTTCCTGGGACACCGGGACGCGATCATACGTGCACGTGAAAACGTAACGCGAATTATCTTACGAACGCGCACAAGAACCGAACGCGATCTCACAAACGGTTATCGTTTAACAACGTTCAGTTATCAGGCACATTTGACTCTCCACTGGACCAACAGTCAAGAGAGAGAGCTTAAAGGCACTGCCAAAGGCACGTTCTTCGTACGTCACACATACACCAAAAGAGAAGACGCACTTTGCATCGTAGTCGAAAGGAAATTGCCAGGACTCGGATGTCAAGTGGCTTTGCGTAATTCCAAAAGAAAACACAGAATGAGGCCTGTTTGCTGTTTCTTCCTCGTTCGGCTTCGAGCAAAAAAAAAAGAGTCGTCTCGCAATCCTTTACCAAGGATCTTCGGTTCTGCTCCGAGGTCATGTCTTCCTGGTGAGATCGAGAGGCGGTCCGGTGTCACGAAGAAGCTCGTTGTCTTCGCTATCGGTCGATCTCTCCTCTTCCGTGCTAACCGTTTCCGTATCTCTAGTTTCCAACTTAGCCGTTGTTCCTGTCGTTGCTGCAGTGGCTGCTTCCGCGGCAGCCGCAGCAGCCGCAGCGGCGGCAGCAGCAGCAGCAGCAGCCTTGACGCTGAGATCGATCGGTTCTTCCTGTTCCGGGCCAAGCGATCTGAGAAAAGCGAGACTCTTGTCATAGATTCTCGAATCCTCCGCTGATCTTGCCCGCGACCGGTCGGTTTCTTCCCGAAGCGTCGATCGAGCTGCTCTCAAAATTCTCGTTTCCTCGTCTCTCGTTCTGGTAGGCGAGGGCGTCGATCGTGGACTGACGCTCTCGCTCGAGGAACTCGAGAGACTCGCCAGCATGGGTGGTGCTCCGACCTGGTTAACATACGGCACGATGAAGCGTTGTTGAAAAGGGAAAAAGGGTGCGTTCAGTAATTGCATATGCGTTAGCGCCGGATGAAAGAACGCTGGACCTCTCCACATTGGGAAGCTACTCCTCGAGACCTCTGGCCTGAGAAGTTCATGAGGTACTCTGGCTAGCTCGGCTGCCCTTAAGCCGATCTGATCCTGACTCGGTCTTGGTGATAATTCTTGGGATCTCAACTGACTCGGTATTTCTTGCGGCCTCAGTACCGGATCCTCGCGTTTTCCTACCCTATCCTGATGCTGCTGCTGTGGTTGCTGCTGTTGTTGTTGCTGTGACTGCTGCTGATGGTGATGGTGATGATGGTGATGATGGTGGTAACTATTCGCCGTAGTAGTCGCGGTCGTGATCATTCCGATGATACCGCTCGCGCTCGTCGTACTGGCGTTCTCGTTGTTATTATTGTTGTTGTTGTTGTTCGCCACGTCCAAAGAACCGAAAGCTTTCTCGTAGGCCGACTTCGGATCCTTGATAAGACGCGTGTGCGCCTGATGCGACTGCTCCTGGAGTAGACAGTGGATCTTGAACCAATTCGAACGGCGGCCGTATCTCGAACCGGACTTGGACATACCGACCATCAGGCACTTTCTCAGTCGGCAAGCCTTACAGGCCGTACGATTTTTCTTGTTGATCACGCAGACACCACCGTTCTTGCATTCGGATATACTGCCCAGGTTATTGTAGGTTCGCCCGAAGAACGACTGCGTGACAGAAAACGGATGAGGATACTTGGAGTGTTTTTTTTTTCAATGAAAGAGAAGGATAAGAAAGAAACAGAAAGAGAGAAGGTCGATCCACATGGACATTAGGAATATTCCGATAAACACAATACTTTTTAAAGGCAAACTGACCTTGCAACCTTCGCAAGTGAAGGCTCCAAAATGAAAACCTGCGGCCGGCTCTCCGCAAACCCTACAAAGCTGATTCATCTGCAACAAAAAGATAGGTGCGTGGCAAGGTTATATAATTTCGTATTACACCAAAAGTCTCTTTTATAAGAGTCGAAGCTTGTCGTCGAGTATAATCGCGAAATACCTACATACATACATGCAACTGAGGAGGGGGTGGGGGGGATTTAGGTTAAAGTATGTAGTAGATACAAAAAGCAAAAAAAGAATAGACACGGTGACGTCTAATCCATCAAGCACGAAAAGTCGCGCGCGGCCTTCGCGCGCGAACAGACGACGAAAGTTCCAGTCGGTAGACGCATACAATCTGGCAATCGAATGAGCTGACTGGGATATATCCGAGCGAACTCGAAAAAGAAACAGAGAGAACGTAAGAAGAAGAAAGAGAAGAAGAAGAAGAAGAAGAAGAAGGACCTTCCTTACATCCACCTCTACTCGAAGTCGAAGCAAGAAGCGCATAGGGTTCGGTTGCGAGACCGTGTTCCTATTAAAACCTAGTTAGCCAGTCATTACTGACGATGAACCAGGCTGCGGCCTCTCCGTGCCTCGGATACCACCACCGTACCGATGAAACGAGAAAGGATGACCAAACGAGAAAGCCCGACGCGAAATGGACGCGTTACGCGACGGTAAGAAAGAGAGAGCGTCGATTCGAGCAAGCAAAAAGAGAAAGAAAGAGAGAGAGAGAGAGAGAGAGAGAGAGAATATGACCAACGCTAGCTCGATTCTCATACGAAAACCACGATGACCCGAGGTCACCCGCGCAAACTATATTCCAACGTTTCGCAATGCCATCAATAAATTGATAGGAACGTGAAGCCGGTGATTTTGAAAGCACGCCTCAAATCTATCGCATCTGTCGCATCGATTTAACGCCGCTGCTTCGCATAAACGAACGCGTTTCAACGATATAGATATTACATTGGTAGTACTACGTGTCTAGCAACCGGGGATAGGTACCACTCGTGAAAGTTCTTTCCACGGGTCATCTCTAACGATTCTTCTTCTACTTCAGCATCGACGCTAATGGATTTACGAGACTCCCCTGGAAAAATGTATTTCCACGACGCGGAAACCTATTAACGTTCTCACGTATTGCTACCGCGAGCTTAAATATGTAAGTACGTATATGCGTCTATGTATACGTACGTATACGTGTACCTACTTACGAGCGGCACTCGTAGAAGCAAACGAAATTGAGATTCTATTGTGACTCCTGTTCCTCCGGGGAACTCAACGCCGTTCTGTCTTATAAAGACACACCGTTGCCTCGTTATTATTATCGGTATACGGATGCTCGAACGAACGGTGCACACATACCACGTCACCGAACTTGTAGAATAAGAAGGGAGGTGCTTGATGACACCTGATGGAGACGACAGTGAAGCGAGGAGGCATAGAAGAGAAGAAAAGTAAAAAAGGTTCAACGTCCAACAGATGACGCGGCTGTGTCACCTCGGATCTAATCCCTGCAGCCTGACGCGCCACGACCCAACGGAACTAAATAATGTTCTCGTGTCTCGTGTCTTCTTGGTGGCCTTTTCTATCCGCTACCTCCTCTCTCTATCTCTCTCGCACGTACACACTCTGGTTTATCCCATCGGATCACGCGTATTAATATTCGCAAACGAAACGGTATAATATCGTGAGAGTGATCGCTGAAGCGTACAACTTTATTATATTTATTTTAAATGTTTATAAGATCCTGAAATTAACGAGATTGTATATGTAATATAAGAAATAGTAATAAAAACTATACAAACGAATTACCGTGTAGTTTTATTCTTTAAAAAACCTAAATACATGCCTACGTATATGACTTGGATATTTTTTTACAATAGCAAGCTAGATAATGAAATAGTTTATTTAAAATATGAAACACGATGTTGATTTAGTTAATAATACCTACAGTTTTCAAAAAACAATCGTGATAGAATTAATGAGACCAGATACCACATGTCAACGAGCAAACATCGAGAAATGAAGAAAAAATTGAAAGAAAAAAGAAAACTTACCACGTCGGTGGTGGCCGGTGCCGAAGCGATGCTCGACGTAGGCGTCCACCACCCTACCGTGTTACTGGTGGATGTCGTACTCGCGATAACACCGACGCTCGTGCTTCCGGGGTTGGATCCTCCGCTCCCAGCCAATCCTACCGAGCTCGATATATCACCCACGTCCATTCGATGTCCTTTAATCCATCGACGCGAACCCTCCCGCTTGCCGATCGCGAGATTCGTCCTCCGTTCTCCGTCCGAGATCCCGTCTCCACATTTTTCTCTCTTTTTTTTTTGTTTTTTATTGTTGTTTCTTCGTTTTTCCTTCTCCTCTTTCAACGCTGCTACTCTTCCACGATAATTCTCTGAATCCGGCAGTTTGTTCTGAGCAGACCGCTACCGGTGCACTTTAGCTTTCTTATCCCTTTGTCTTTCGCCTGGCACGTGGGCGAACTAAAAAGAAAGGATACGATCGTAGGTATTAGAACGCGAGAACATCGGCGTCATTAGAATACCGAAGATCCGCCTGCACGTGACTTTTCGAAGAGTAAACAATTATCTATCCTTTATCCCCGCCAGTCCCGTAAAAACGAATACTAATCTAATACCATTACCATAATCGAATTTCGGAGCATAAATCTAATTCGTGATATTCTGGTATGATATTAAAAAAAAAATCATGTCTATGAATATAAAAATAAATGTATAGCGTTAAAGTAGCGAGACGAAGACGAGAGCTCGCGTCGATTTCGAAATTTCGACGATTACAACGCGGTAACATCTACTCGCGACTTAACTAACGACTAATTAGGAGTCGTATCTCCATGAAAGACCGGTTCGATAAGCATACATCGTCGCCTTGCCAGAGGAGTAACACTAAATCCTTGTTTCCACGGATTAATTCGCTCGCTCGCGCGCGCGTGCGATGTCGCAAACGTAACGTGCCGATTTAATCGACACTCGCGACGATAGAACGATATTACGCATTAGATGAGAAATTTCTGATGCTTATACATATATAGCGCGCAATCGCGTTTTACACGATTTTTATCGATTATACTCGTACCTGTTCGCGCGGGGAGATTACTTTGCGTTCACCGCGTTAGGATGGTATCATATCGATGAATTAACGCGAAAAGACGTCTACGTAAGATGATTTCTTTAATAGAATTAGAACATTACCGGTTGTTGGAATGTTATTAACTTTTTTTTTATTAACATTTTTACACCTTACTTCCACATTCGTGTTCGATCACTTTATAGACTTAGGTATCGGAGAAACTACTCGCATGTTTAACTATGATCAGAAAAGCTTACGCGCGACACTTTTATATAACAATCGATAAAGAAACTCGAAGTGAAAATTTCACGAAACGAAATCAAGTCTCTCTCTCTCTCTCTCTCTCTCTCTCTCTTTCTCTCTCTCCCGCTACTACTTAGAGATAATCGCTGGGTTATTAACGAGCGAGGATTCTTAACGATGCTCTCTCGTCTATCCTTCGAAAGATCGAACGGTGAGCGCGCGACGGCGATAATGACTGATCGGTGAAATCCACTCGCGTCAAAAGCATCGCCCGTAGGTGTTTTTAAGGCGTACTTTTTTTTATATCAGAATCTTCCCCTCACGCTACCAATCCGTGGCGACCAATGAGTGACGGCCGATCGGAACATCGACTGCAGCTTTAATGAACCGGTTGTGAGCGGCACGTCACTCTCGGATATCATCGTGCCGACTGACAGTTTAAATCGTTTGTACCAGGAACGACGTGACAAATTAATCGTCGGCGCCGCTTAGTCCGAGAACGCTTTTTCGTTCTTACCCTGTGCTACCGGCGGCTACGGCCCCGATCGGCTGGTCTCTCGCATTCTCATATCCGTGGGAGGATTTCGCGCGAGGAAATCGCCTACTCTCCTAAACTTCCCTCGGGAGTAGGAATATCGTCATTCGGGAGATCGAGAAGTTCGATTGAAATTCGATTGTCGATAAAAGATTGAGAAGCCTTTCTGATCCAAATAGCACCACGTTAACGATTATTAATTGGCACGCGACTTTCCGTTCGGGAGATCGAAAATCTTGATTTTTTAAGATCGAGGACTTCGTTACGTACCGTGAACGGGAAGTGGATATCTCGCTAGGATCGATCTGTCGATAAAAGATCGAGAATCCTCCCTGATCCAAATAGCACAACGTTGACGATAATTAGTTGACACGCGACTTCTCGAGCGCGCGTTTTAAAACTTCACTGTGAGACACCGTGTCATCCAGGTTCTGGGCGTCCTGAACGTTCCTCTGCCCGCACACGTT
>JAIFRP010004405.1:1366726-1380888 GCA_032403825.1 Odynerus spinipes
TAAGCACGTAACGTGAATATTCGCGATGAGGAAAAGACGTACGAGCGTTCTAACGAACGCTCCTTCCTCTACTACTCCTTCTTCTCCTTCTTCTTCTCCATATTTTTCTTCCCTTTTACTTTTTCCTTTTTATCGATAATCCTTCGTCGCGAATTTACGTGCTCGGCGTTTCCCACGCGTAATCGGCTACCCGTTTGATTTTACGGAAGAGCGGGAAAGACTGACGTGATTTTGATCTTGCTCGTACTTTTATACTCCGATTATGTAAAAATCGGTGGGTGTCTGTACGTTTGAAGAAACATTAGAATATGTTCTATATTAGATGAATTTAAATAGGGAGAAGTAAAAAGTAGTCGAGGAAAGTGTTGGAACAAAATGTGACATAAAACGTATCACAAGAACCGGTGAGCGTCTTTCTACAATAATTTGTTTTTTTAATAAATAGCGAAGAGGACAAAATAAACCTACGTTTACTTTATTTTGTATCTATTTTAATTTTTTTTAATAACGCACTCTTATAATTCTCTATAACGCTATAGTTCTCTAAAGTAACTCAAGAATGCGTTTTCGGATGCCACGTTCGGAGACTTGAATGCCGAGCGTAGAATAAGAAAGCTCGATGTCCAAGCAAAAATTGACAAAGTTACTTGTTCAGATTAATTATTTAAAAACGTTACTCGAATAAAGAATACAATGAATTCCTACTCGATATCACATATCGATTCGAGTGTTTCTATATCGTTGTTCGATTGGTAAGAAGAGGCAGCAAGTCATGTGCGTCGCTATCACAACGGGTAGAATAAAAGCAAAGAAGGAAGACTTCGTCGTATGGAGTAGGAGGTGCCCGATCATCAACCAATAGAAAGAGCCGCCACCCACGAAGCAATAAAAATTAATTTATCACGTGGATCGCCGCCTACGCCATTGCTCCTTTCGTGTTCCCGCAGAATCCGCAGAATTCCTCGAGATGGCGTCATCTGTCGGGTGCGATACCATTTTTTACTCTGCCAAAGATTACCAAAGATTGTATTATCTATAGACCTCTAACCAGGTCTAAGATTTATTTTATTAATAAAAAAAACCATTTTTAACCGACTTCGAAAAAACGGAGGTTACTCAATTTGTAAGTGGTCCATGTCGCTTTTTTTTGTCCGGGCATTACTAGACGGATGGACCGATCGGGATAAAATTTGTTCCATCTTGTAGGTTCTAGTCTCCCATTGGTCCTGTTTGCTAAAAATTTTTCGATACCTTTATTGTTTGCAAAGTTATTGCAAAATTATCGATTTTTTGTAAGTCCGAGCAATACTTCGTTGCGGATGGACCGATTCGATTGAAACCTTTTCCATCTTGTACATACGGGTCTTCGATTAATTTCATTCCCAACAAACTTTTTGGTAGCTAAATTATTAACGACGTTATTGCAAAATTAGTGCGAGGTGGAACATGGTACAGATTGTTTATTCGGCCATAACTAAGCAACGAGTTCCATTTATTCGAATCAAACCTTCTCAATCTCTTCGCGGATATTATTATAAAAATTAAACTATATCTAGTATATCTAAATTATATCTTGCAAGTAGTAGGTCATGTCACGTTTTGTGACATTGCGTTTGGGTGTAACATGTCTAGTTGACCAAGTTACGTTGCAAAATCAATCGCTACTGCAGTATTATACTTTACGTATGAGTATAAAAGTTGCAAATTTGAAGAAATGCATCGATCTATTACTTGCGATGATAAAGCCGCGGGAGAAATAATTTGCAACGCCATCTGAAGAATGTTCCTAGAAACTACTCGAAAATTTCCAAACTATCGATAAAAATGAACTGTAATATCGATACCACAGGAAACTTTGGAGTAGTTTCTAGGAACATTCTTCAGATGGCGCTGCAAATTATTTCTCCCGCGACTTTATCATCGCAAGTAATAGATCGATGCATTTCTTCAAATTTGCAACTTTTCTACTCATACGTAAAGTAAAATACTTGGTCAATTAGGCACGTTACATCCAAACGCAATGTCACTTTGCGTTGTTAATATGAATATGAATAAATAATTCGTACGTTGAAACTAAAATGTCTTGGTCGATAAGTAAATATTTCTAGCCATAGCGAATTCCTTGTGTTCATTTCTAAAAATCGAAGAAAATAAAAATATAAAGCTATTGCCGCATAAATATATTGTCAAATTTCTTTCGTATTCGTTAAGGAAAATGCAAAAAAAATGTTGAATTAATATCTTTGAATTCTTTATAAAATAAATATCGCGTTAACTATTGATATTAATAAATCATGTAAGAAAATGGAACATGTAGATATTCATAAAACTTAGTTTACTTATTCATGTTTTATTATTACACTTCTATATACAACTTTTCTAAATTTGAATTCGATATAAATCGATTATCGATCTTAACGTGATACTAACTCGAAGTTTGCAACGAAGCATTGCCGAACAAATGGCGGATTGTTTTTTCAAGAGAAAAGTAGTAAAGGTATAAGCACGAGACATATGGGTTTTGTGACAAATTATTATCATATAACAGATCGCTATACATTTTCGGTATGTGCGATCATTTTTGGGAACCTTTAGCTGAAGTTTACATCGCAGAACAGGCGGAGTCCCCTGACCCCGATTGTTACATTTATTGTCTTTGCAGTAGAGTGTTTATCAGGTAACTGTAACCTTCTTTTCCATAGATTCCTTTGCTTTAATTAAAATGCTTTATATGTCCTTTTTTATAATAGTAATAGCCCCATGATAAGATATTAAAGGTCAACTTATATATTGATTTGTGGTGTGGTGACACATGACTTAACCTTGACACCCACTCATATATATGTTAAGTCATAACAGACTTTTGAATACTTACGAGTTTAATTAACAAAAAGTGTTATAAATTTAAGAGTTAAAATACATTTCCTCTTGAAGTTAGCGCAACGATATGATTTAAATTTATATGCATTTTTCTTTTATTCCGCTATGTTATTTCTATGATTTCTGTGAAAGAAACAAGCGAGCAAATTCCACATAAAACGGTAATAAAATAATAAAGATTTATATTACTTAGAATCTATTGTAAATGCGATATTACGGTTTTTCCATTGTAGAAATCCAGATGTTTATACGATCCAAGCTGATGAAGATGCAAGTGAAAATGAAGATATCGAAGGTGATCGCGTGGGAGAAATGTTGGATACCTATAAAAGAACGAATGCAGAAATACAATCTGTAGAGAAACACGATGTAAGATAATTTATTCTTGCTTTTTTTTAATAATGTATTATTACACTGATCAAAAATATATTTATACAATATTTATCCAAGCTATACTTCTTTCTTTTCGGGATTAGGAAGAACCTGTAAGTTGTTATTGCAGTGCATCACACACAGACAACAATTACTCTACGGATGAACATGATTCTGTTCGTG
Organism: Odynerus spinipes; assembly: GCA_032403825.1. Lineage (NCBI taxonomy): Eukaryota > Metazoa > Arthropoda > Insecta > Hymenoptera > Vespidae > Odynerus > Odynerus spinipes. The sequence continues at coordinate 1,370,162 of JAIFRP010004405.1, forward strand.
ATTCAGCCCATCGTGTCACAGCGCACAGTCTTACACAAAAATTAGGTCTGCATCAATCTGACTCTGGTGCTGACTTGTCAGAATATCACGATCAACATGAAGCTAAGAGTATACAAAGTCTTTTAGCGTCTTATGGAAAAACTTTCCATTCGCCTGAAAATGAAGTTGAGAGTGGGTTTGATAAGGCGGATGCATTTATGAGGTATCGCGAAAGCAGAGATTTAGAACTCAAGTCTGAAACATTAAATGTTGATTCTGAAAATTCTTGTGTCGATGACACATCAGCCTTATGCTATAATCCTTCCAATCGCACAAAAAGCAAGTATCATACAAAACCCTCGTCATTTATTTTAGGAGAAAAAGATTCAATAGCACAACCTTTACCCTTAAATATTACAACATTAGATGATATAAAAAACTCCAGTAAAAATGAGAATGAAAAACATTCTTCTATGCACAATTATAAAGATAATTCTGATGATCATTCCTATCCTGAATACTTTGATAGTAATAAAAGTGAGATGGATCTGGCTTGGGAGAAATACTGGTCCAAAAATGGGGAACAATTGATATGGTCATCCTGGATTGAAAAGTATGCAGAATATATTAATCCTGAATACCTACAAGACAGTTTACGTTTAAAGGAAGATGAAAGATGCGGCGAAAGTAAAGAAGGTGGTGCGGACAAATTTGTTGAACAAAATACATGTTTCCCTAATCAAGCGCACAAAAATTGTGAAATTGGTCGCTCAGATTTTGAAGGAATCTTTAGTAAAAGCAGTTTAAGCGACAATGACTCAAAACCTAGAAGTTCATCTTACAATGTAAATTTTTCATTTGATGATCCAAATAAACAAAGTGTGAATGATAGAGATGCAGAAGAAAACAGGAAAAAATTAACAAATTATGAATTGTCTCCAGAAGCAGGTGATGGCTGGAATCCGTTAAGCCCATTTAGCGCAGAAGAAAGTTATAATCAACATTCTAACGCAGAAGATGAAAGGTTACTAACAAGATGCGATTCTATCAATGGATCTACAGCCAGAACAAATGCAACTTCTGACTCTATGACAAATGTTACAAAAATGACATTAACTAGTTCTAGTTGTGATTCCAATTCTATTCACTCATCTAGTCTCATTAGCTCTGTAACTAGCTCCATTGAAAGCAACATAACATTTAGTAGTTCCGAAGAAAATGAATGTGCATCAGAAGACAATGACAAATACTGGCAGCATTTATGGAAAGAAAACTTCCAGTTGCAATACCAAAAGCAATACGAGCTGTTTATAGCAAGATATAAGCAAGCAGAAAGTCAGAAAGCTTCACGTATTTCTTTATTTCACAAGGATAATAATGAAAGTATATGGAAACATGGCAACAATAATCAATTAAATGAACAGAGCCAAGTGGAGAATAGTATGGAAGAACTGCATAAAATTAGTAATCTTGATGATAAAAATATAACTAATGACACACAAACGAAAAAAGATTTAACAAAGAAAAAAAGAATGATTATGGAATCAGTTGGTATGCTTATGCAAAATCTAACAATGAAATCTGAAGAAGAGGTTATGGACGGTGATAACAAACAAACCAACAACATCGAAAATTCGAAAAAGGAAGATACAACACATACATCTGATGAAAATAATACAGTTGCACCTTCTAATACTGATAATGGTGAAGTTACAAGAAAGTTATCCAATGATGATGATAAAGACAAGCCAAATGAGGATAGACCTATTACACTAAAGCGAAGGTAACAAAAATTTCAACTTTTTTAAAATACAATTAAAACTTTTTATACATATATTCTTTTACTTTTAAGCCATGAAGCAGATTATGATGATGCAGGAGAAGGTTTAGAAACGGTAAAGAAAGCTTTTTCACTGATGGGTTATACATTCAATGAAAGCCAAAAACAAACAAAGTTACAAGGTGAGGTTGTGTATAGGAAAAGAAATATTAGGTTACAAAATAGACAATTAAAAATGAAACTTAATCGCCCGAAACTTGTAAACAAGCACATTTACTTTGATGATAATGGAGTTGAGATTACGAACACCATAAACAAGGTAAAATCTTTGTCAATGATTTATAATAAATGATTATTTTGTCATTAATAGTCTATTTTTTTAAGAAATTAAATAACAATGTAAATAACATTTGTTTTTTTTATAGGTGAAACATTATTTATCTTATTACCCAATATCACAGCCTGCAGAAACAGAAACACAACCTAATGACAAAGGTTCCTATACTAAAACACAATTTTCATCCAGTTCTGATGAAGAGTGTGATCATAGTCTTAAGACAAAATTACAGACAAAACGACTTGTATTTAACAAACCAAGTACGAGCTCGTCAGAATCAAGACACGATAAGCAAGTTGAAGATACATTTAATACTTTAGAGGATTCCAAAGAAGCAGATAATGTTTTCAAAGATACTAAAGTTGACGATACTGTACAATATGAATGTGATGAAGAAAGTAACTCTGTGAAAGCATTGATTAATGAAAGACTTATTCCTCCAAGTGAAGACAACTTATCTACTTTGAGTATTGATATGGATGTTGATGAAAAACAGCATCAAAATGAAATATTAACCACAAAGTTATCAGATGAAGATAGTATAAAAAAGATATTAAAGAAAAAAAGGAGGAAACAATCGAAGAGAAACATAAGCCTTCCTATAGAAGTAGATAATGACAAAACATTAATGAAATATTGGGTAAAAAGATATCGTCTTTTTAGTAAATTTGACCAAGGCATTAAATTGGATCGTGGTATGTATTTGTTAGGCATTAGTAAATAAAATAAAAAAAAATGTCAAACATTAAGTGACAATACACAAGTTTCATATTAACACCCCACTTTTGTAGAGAGTTGGTTTTCTGTGACCCCAGAAAAAATAGCAGAGCATATAGCAGAGAGATGTAAATGTGACACAATTATTGATGCATTTTGTGGTGCAGGAGGAAATGCTATTCAATTTGCTTTTACATGTGAAAGAGGTTTGTATACATCTGAATAAAAGTAAAATTTGGATAAAGATATAAAAAATTTTTAATTCGTTTTTCAGTACTGGCCATTGATATCGATCCAATTAAAATTGAGCTTGCCCGGAATAATGCCCGTGTTTACGGTGTTGAGGACAGGATTGAATTTATTGTTGGAAATTTCTTTGATCTGGCACCAAAATTATTTGCTGATGTTGTATTTCTAAGCCCACCTTGGGGAGGACCTGGTTATGTAAAAGACGAGACTTTCGATCTTGATAATATTATGCATCCAATTGGTGGAATACATTTGTTTAAAATAGCAAGAAAAATCACGGAACACGTGGCCTATTTTCTACCCAGAAATGTAGATACCATGCAGGTAAAGATATATGTGAAAATTACGATATATAATTTCAAGGTTTTGTCTTTATATAATTATATTATAATTACAGCTTGCTATGCTAGCTGGAGCTGGTTCTGGTGTAGAAGTGGAACAAAACTTCCTTGACAGAAAGTTAATAGCTTTAACGGCTTACTATGGGGAATTACCCAGAGACTGTTAGTTGTGATATAATATGGAATGTGAGAAGCTCTAAGTCAACTACCTTGAAAGAACAGGAGCATCTCATTTATCTGGAATTATTAGTTGTAAATATTTGTAGGTATCAATTTGCTTAAATTACATAATTTACCTTCCATTTTTTTGTATTATCAATGACTTATCCATAAGTTAACTTTATTAAGTATATATTGATGTCTTTAACACTATGCCAATGCTTATTGATTACAGATATATATTTTATAGTTAAACTTATTGCTACACTTATTATAACTTGCATTTAAGCAAATTGATACAAAAGCAGTTCAATTTGTGATGTCTTGTCTTCGTCTGATTGAAAAAAACATTGATGGATATTTGACAAATTTCTGATTAATTCTTCCACAGTATTAATCATAAATGTTACTTTTACTCAAAGTTAAATGAATTCAAAGATATTTTCCTTCAGTATATGTAATATAATAATTTTAATCCATACTATAAACACAGTACTGCATTGTAATTTACAATTTACAACAATTTCCAGACTATTATTTTACAATTTTTATGTACACTTCTACTAATTTCTTATTGATTAATAAACATATATAAAACATAAGTTTGTACACATAAAGATTAGTTCATCTAAAACAGCGATTTCCAATCTTCATTATTTTTATTTGAGAATCTAAAAGAAAAGAAGTCAGAGCTCCTGACTGAATAGACGTGTCGAATATTTAAAAAATGTTTGCAACGCTAAAAATAGCTAATGTAAAATAATCAAATCCCACACAACAATGTTACAACCAGTATCCCACTAATTCTTATTGATTATGCAAAAAATTATATACCTACATTTTGCATAAAAATAAGTAAAAAAAAAATTAATGCAGCCATTAGCTCGATATTATTTGTGGTGGGATGTATATTATGTTAAACATGATATACATTACATCAAAAATAATATTGATTGCCCGGATCCAACCACGTGGAGGTTGCTGCTTTTGAGGACCCATTTCAAATGTGCAATTGAAATTTTATTTACTGTTTACTTACGTTCATGTTACTTGAAGTCGGAGTAGGCGATGTTCACTCATCGACTTCCCGTGAAGAACTAACTTGTGTCACCTGTCACCGTAGGTCAAACCGTCCCCCCACTTTTACCAGGTAGCGCCTGATAGTTTTTTTGAACGCTGTTCCGGTTGATGTTTTGTCATTGGCCGAACGTCGACCAATCAGTTTCTAACTCTCTCGTCCCGTTATTGAGTGCTACAGGCATCTTTTCTATTTCATTGGCGCGACGTCGACCAATCAGATTCTATTATTGCGTTAGTTAACGGAGCGCTAAACATTAGTTGTGTTACAGCGACATCTGTTACTGTTTACAACGAATTAATCGTATTAGTAAGAATTGGTAAGAATTTTGGGCGTGACCGTAAACTATCTTACCCTTACTTTACGTGATGGGCGGTTAAATTTTGCCCGTTTTTAATCTAATATTTGTAATTTGCATATACATATGGTACTTTTTCCTTGCGGTCTGTTATAAAGTTTTGGTATGTATATAAGTGTAAAGTTTGTTTCACGAATTACTTTCCAACGGTTGTACGATCATGAACATGAAGCATTTCTATAATTCTGTAAATTACTCTAAAAGGAATTAAAGAATTTGTAGTTTTATACATATTTTTTACCTATCTTAGAAATATGTGGCTTCTCTTTCTCTTATTAACTGTGCTTGGTGGAAACTGTCAAGAAACTTCAGAAACAACTCGATCTCCATGGAATGGAAATAGAGATGAAAACACAATAATAAAAGAAGCGTAAGTATTGGAAGAATATTAAAAAACATTATAACACTATCGATATGATAACATTAATTTTTTTTAGCACATATTTTGTGGTGGCATCGCGTATGGTACGTCCAGGACAAATTTATAGAGTAGCTGTAAATGTCCTGCATAGTCCATTACCGATGGTTGTACGTTCTTCTATACAACGAAATGGAGTTGAAATTGCATCTGATTATCAAGAAGTCAAAGAAGGTATACCTGAGACATTACTAATGCGTATGCCACCTACATCTGTGCAAGGGGATTATAATCTACGTGTTGAAGGACTATACAACAGTTTAACTGGAGGTCAAGCCTTTTTAAACGAAACTAAACTTATATTTTCACAAAGATCCATGACTATCTTCATCCAGCTAGATAAGCCAGTATACATGCAAGGAGAGACAATACGGTTTAGAACTGTACCTATAGACACTGAATTGAAAGCTTTTAATAGCCCTGTCGATGTCTATATGTTAGATCCACATAGGCGAATTATGAGACGTTGGCTGAGTAGACAGAGTAACTTAGGAACTGTCTCCTTATCATATCAACTATCGGATCAACCAGTATATGGAGATTGGATTATACAAGTCATAGCTCAAGGACAAGTAGAAGAAAAAACATTTGTAGTAGAAGAATATTATCAAACACGTTTCGAAGTAAATGTGACAATGGCAGCTTTTTTCTTTGATACAGACCCATTCATTCATGGTGTTGTTCAAGCAAATTATACTTCTGGAGCACCTGTGAGAGGAAATTTAACATTGAAAGCATCTTTTAAACCCATAAATAGAGCTGGAGGTTCATCTATGCCAATAGAACCTGTTGAAAGATATTTCAATTTTAATGAATATTATCCTGCATGGTTTAAATCACCAAATATCTATGAGGAAAAAGTACCTGTAATGAGATTTTTTAATGGAACATATTATTTTCAATATCCAATGTCAGAATTACTTAACTTTGCTGCATCTTTGGATGGCATGGAAGTGACTGTTATTGCAACTGTTGGAGAAAGATTTTTAGATGAAGTTGTTGTTGGTTACTCTATGGCCAGAATATTCAATTCAACAATTAAAGTGAATTTTCTAGGAGGCTCGCCACAAGTGTTTAAACCAGCTATGCCATTTGATGTACACTTGGTGGCATCTTTTCATGATAATTCAGTGTTAAAGGCTTCTCAACTTAAAGGTGCAAAAATGGAAATACGTGGGGATATTGAAACAAAGTCTAGTGGACATAAGACTATGGATCCACGATATCTAACACCTTCTCCAGGTCATGATGGTATTTGGTCTACCAAGATAGATCTGAGACAACAAATTGGATACCCTCAAAATCCAGAACAAACTCAACAAATGCTTAATGATATTACTACTATGAGAATAACTGCTTACTTTACTGATGGTGAAGGATTTAGAGCTCAGTCTGAATTGCTACTCCTTGCTCACGAATCTCCAAGTCAAAAACATATAAAAATATCAACATCAACTACAGAACCTAAAGTTGGAGAGTACGTGATATTTCATGTGCAGACTAATTTTCATATTGATAATTTTAATTACATTGTCATGGCTAAAGGTACAATCCTTTTAAGTGGGCAAGAATTCATGCAGCATACTATAACAACATTTGCAGTTCCACTTAGTCCTGAAATGGCTCCTGTGGCGACCGCAGTCGTGTATTACGTTGGACATTATGGAGATGTTGTCGCAGATTCTTTGACTTTCTCTGTGAACGGTATCTCTCGCAATAATTTTACAGTGTTTATTAATAATAAAAAAGCGCGTACGGGTGAAAACGTCGAAATCGCTATTTACGGAGAGCCAGGTGCATACGTAGCACTTTCGGGTATCGATCGATCCTTTTATACCATGCAAGCTGGTAATGAACTGACTTATGCAAATGTTATATCAAAAATGGCACACTTTGATGAAGATACTAATGGAACTTATTCTCACACTTGGCTGCTTCATGGTGGAGATCCAGATGAAATGGTTTATTTCCCATCTTCTACATTTGGAGTAGATGTAAATCGCACTTTTGAATACATTGGTCTAGTTGTTTTCACAGATGCATTGATCTATAGACGTCCAGATCACTGTAACAGAACTCAAGGATATGGAGAGTGCCTTTCAGGACGTTGTTACAAATTAGAAAAAAAATGTGATGGTGTCTTTGATTGTGAAGATGGAGCAGATGAAGCACGCTGTGTACAAGGCAATGCAACTGATATTTTACAGTTTAGAAAGTGGCGTTTCAATAGAATTCAAAGGCTGTATGAAAATGTTTGGCTTTGGAAAGATATAAATATAGGTCCTCATGGGAGGCAAATTTTCAACATAGATGTTCCACGTAGACCAGTTCATTGGATGGTCACAGCATTTGGTATGTCACCAACAACAGGATTTGGAATGTTGCCTAAAGCATTGGAGTACACAGGACTTCTACCATTTTATATCAATGTAGAAATGCCAACACACAGCAAACAAGGTGAACAAGTTGGCATAAGAGTGTCTGTCTTCAATTACATGCTTGGAGATATAGAAGCAATAGTTGTTTTAAAAGGATCTAAAGATTACAAGTTTGTTCATGTTGAAGCTAATGGTATTGTTCAGTCATACGAACCTCGCACTTCTTTTGGAGATCATCAATTCTTTGTATGGATACGTGCTCAAGATGCAACCATTGTATATCTACCAATTGTTCCAGTTAGACTAGGTGACATCGATGTGCATATTTATGCAACTACATTGATAGGGAGTGATTCAGTTACACGTACCTTACATGTAGAAGCTGATGGCTTACCTCAATACAGACATCAATCTATTCTACTTGATTTAAGCAACAGAGCATATGTATTCCAATACATGCATGTTAATATTACAGAAACACCAATTATAACATATGATGAAAATCGATATTATGTATACGGATCAAATAAGGCAACTGTAACCATAGTCGGTGATGTAGTTGGTCCTATATTTCCAACAATGCCTGTTAATGCTACCAGTCTTATGAATCTTCCAATGGATTGTGCTGAACAGAATATGTTTAGTTTTGCTGCACATATGTACACAACATTGTATATGCGCTTGATTAATCAACGCAATAGAACACAAGAGAAACAAAGTTTCTATTATATGAACATTGGATATCAACGCCAACTATCATTTATGAATCCTGATGGATCTTTTAGTTTTTTCCGTAGTGATTGGAACCAATCTTCATCTAGTGTATGGCTTACTGCTTACTGTGCACGTGTTCTTCAAGAAGCAAGTTTTTATGAGTGGGAAAATTATCTGTATATAGATCCCTATGTAATTACACAATCAGTTTCTTGGTTACTAAAACATCAAACTCCAGAAGGCTCTTTCTATGAAGTGTCATGGTTACCAGATCGAAAAATGAATAGCTCTCTTAATTATGAAAACGATATTATAAGATTTAGGAATATTAGTCTTACCGCTCATGTACTCATCACATTAGAAACTGTGAAAGATCTAACAGGTGGTGTTGGCTCTCAGGTTGCTTTAGCTGCTGCAAAGGCTATTAAATGGTTAGAGAGGAATATGAAGCTCTTAGAAGAGAAAGGCAAACCTTATGAGGTTGCTATAGTATCATATGCATTGTTAATGGCAAAAGCTTCTACTGCAGAGCAAGCATTTCATATTTTGACAAGACACGCACGAAGAGAAGGTGGTTTAACGTATTGGGGCAGAGAACCTGTTCCAGTTCCACCACAAAAATTAGAAAATCAGAAACCATTCCTGTTGCCACGTTTACCTTACAAGTATGATGCAGAAAATATAGAAACCACGGCATATGCCCTTCTGGTGTATGTTGCGAGACAAGAAGTAATGATAGAACCAATTGTAAAGTGGCTAAATGCACAAAGATTGACGGATGGAGGATGGGCTTCCACGCAAGATACTGCATGGGCCATGAAAGCTTTAATGGATTATACTGTTAGATCCAGAATAAGGGATGTCAGTTCATTAAATGTAACAATAGAAGCTACAGCTTTGTCTGGACAGCCCAAAATGTTATCTGTAAACAATAAAAATATTGCAAGGCTTCAATCCATTGAGGTATGTATATTTTAATCATCTTAGTTATTTCAAATTTAACATATATCTTTTTTAACAGATACCTGAAGCTTGGGGAACGGTAAAAGTACAAGCAAAAGGAGCTGGATATGCAATCCTGCAAATGTCAGTACAGTACAATGTTGATACCAAAAAATTCCAGACACAACCACCCGTGCAAGCATTTGACTTAATTACCAGAGCTAATTTCCATGGTAGAAATCAATCTCATATTTCGTACATCAGTTGTCAAAGGTAATTTAAAAATGGAGCTTCTATATCTTTAAATTAGTATTATAAATTTCTATATCATTGGGTCATTCTAAAAATATGCTATTTGCGCATAGATGGACAAACATAAATGAATCAACCCGCTCTGGAATGGCAGTCTTAGATGTAGCTGTTCCAACTGGTTATATAATTCAGCAACAAAATCTTGATAAATATGTACTATCAAGACAAGTAAGAAATTTACAAAGAGCACGATTCCAAGGCAGAAAAGTCCTGTTTTATTTCGATTATCTAGATCAGGAAGAAACTTGTGTTAATTTCACGATAGAAAGATGGCATCCGGTTGCGAACATGTCGCGGTATCTACCCATCAGAGTATATGATTACTATGCACCAGGTATGTTTACAATAATACTTTCATTGTGTATACATTCAAAGAATGTACATATTGAGATTTATTCATACTAATCGTTATTTCTATTTAAAAAATTGCAGAACGATTCAATGAATCCATATTTGATGCCTTACCAACTTATACTCTAAATATTTGCGAAGTGTGCGGTAGCTCACAATGTCCGTATTGTCCAATTTACAATGCAGCTACGATGTTAATGTCTTCAGCTAATCTAATCTTCATGTCATCTATTTTAATTACTATAATGAGATATTATCGAACACAAGAGTTGAATGCAGGATAGTTTTCCTCTATTTCACATTCCGTTTACCATTCCGCGATAAAACTAACAAGCTACTTTAATGACAATAAGTATTACTTACTTTCTTGAATTAATTCGAAATTGCCACAATCGTTATAATTAGAGAAAATTTTAGAATCTCAAATAATGGATTGTTTACACAATTTTTCTATCATTTACTTAATTATGTATATGTCTTTGTCATATTGTTTATCGTTTAACGTCTTCACAACGTGTTTTTACACGTATAGTTTTGACTCGTATAAGAGAGCACTGTTTCTTAATGATCTGTATATATTATATTAGAGCATAAATAGTTGCTCTAAAAAAAAA
>JAIFRP010004405.1:1380909-1393088 GCA_032403825.1 Odynerus spinipes
AAAAAAGAAAACGATACCGTCCTGTTATATGTGTATGCGTTAAATCCAAAGAACACATGCGCATGAACAAATTTAATTATTTTAGATAAACATGAGAGATATATTTTAATAATGTCGTTCATATAGCTAGATTTAGATTTTAAGTATTACGTTATTATATTATAGCTTTGTAAGTTTTATATAACATAACTCTTAAGTCGCAATGCTTTACGAGATTATTATACGATATTAAGGCATATTTACCGATAATTTGTATGCATACAAAGATATTTATTTATGCATATCATAACTACAATTTGCGGGCCGTATTATCGTATGTAGTCGCATTGCAAATCTTTTAGAGCAGATTCTTTAAATCTGCATAATCTTTCAAATGCCGTCCATGAAAAAGTCTGTTATAAAGTAACTTATATTTTTAATATCTTGTGCTATATACATGTGTTCAACAGGATCAGTTCTTTATACGTATATGTATATGTAATTGTAATCAGAGGTACAAAGATAATGTAAATCTTAATACAGAAAGGGAAACTGTCCTGAACTATATGTATGATTCCCGTAATAGATAGAATTTTAAAAAAACAGAAGCGTTTAATACACGTTGAAAATATTTTTATGTTTTATAATATTTATATAAAATAAATTTAAACCGAATTCAAAATTTGTACGTGTGTACGATACTTGAGAACTTGTTACTTTTATTTATTTTTATTTAGTAGGTCCTATGTAAAAATTAGTTTCCTTCCTTCGTTTACTTCATTCGTTCCACAGATCGTAGGAGTTGCTTTTATTTCTGAAGATTTCTTTTGAAGAACAGTGACGAGGAAAGATGAACTCGATGAAAAATGATGACAGATATTTTTGAAGCAATCTTTAATATAGCAACATAGTCAGTCTTACAATAATAAGCCAAAAATACAATCTATATATCAAGCTTGCGAAAAACGGGCGATAAACGCATTTCCCTCGCCGAGTGTGTTTCCATCGTTCGAAGAAATAATCGTCGCGCGCAAAAAATGAGGAGGATAAAAATCACTCAGAGAAAAGAAAGCACGTTGATCCTGCCCGTATTCTCGCGACGAATTTTACAATTTTACACATAATTATAATGTATCACGTTTGCGAAATCGTAGGTCCTACTCTTCTCGATGTTTACTATCTTTCTTTTCCTTTCTCTTTCTTTTTCTCTTTCGAGATAAAATATAACGTGTCGTTTCCCATCCAACGCAATTTTTATAAATAAAACAGGACCTGTTCCTGATGAACCCCTTCTTCATACTGAGCAATTTATAAGACTCATTACTAGAATAGAGAACATTTCTATGTCCTTCATTTGAATCCTCTTAAAAGAACCGTGTTCAACAAAAAAGTTTATAACTGTGACATGTTTATGTTTATATGTATAAATAAGATCTTGACAAATGAAATTATGAAATTTTAAAACGAGATCTAAGCAAGGATTTACAAGTTATTTTTGAGTTGTATTTTTAAAGAATTTCTCGTACTACTCTCTATGTCGATTCTAATTAACTTGTACTCGATTACGAGCCAAAGAACTAAAAAAAAAGGAAATTAATTTGTTGTTCTTCGGTTCGTAAAAAACGATCGAGTGCAAGTCGAAGAGAATGAATCTCGTTCATAATTCGCGCGAATATTTTAAACGGATACTATGAGCGACATCTACGGCCGAGCTTCCGAAGCTCTCGAAATATCGTTGACTCTCTTACTCTAGTCTGAGGATTCCTAGCGCGCGAAATTCGTAATTTCCTTCCTAATCACCGCACACACCGCTTTTCTTTCGTAATTACAACTTATCGATTTATATATCTCTCGAGATTAGTTTCCTTTGGGGTTCCTCAGTGTGCCACTAAACACTCGCGTTTTGACGTTTCTCTCGTGACATAGACCTAAACTCTAAAATCAAATAGGGCGGGGAAAACCATCGATACAAATATATAGATATATTATAATATAATAGAGTTATTTGATTAAACATTTAAAGCCTTACGTAAAATATACAATGTGATGTGTGTATTCGTCGTACGTTTTTTTGTTTTGTTTATGCGATAATGTTACATTGTGTTGTTTCTCGTATGAATTTACGCGTGTAACACACGTCGTCGCGTCATCATGTCTAAAGGGATGTAAGATGCGTTCTTCTTCCTCTTCTCTCCTCTTTTTTTGTTTTTTGTTTGTTTAAAAGACGTCTCAAAATATGCAGCCATATTTAAGGTTTCTTAGCTCGTTTTCTATTTTTCTTCTTCTTTTCTTTCTTTCCTCTAATCGATACACACTTTTTCTCGCGAGTACTGGTAAATTGATATTATATGTATATGACGTAATTTTGGACCAAGAGATTTGATACGGCAGTATTGATACTAGATTTTTTTTTAGTCATTATTACACTTTCCTATTTCTAGCGATGAGAGTCGGAACAATATCCTCGGTATATAAACTCGTCTTTTTCCGATAGCGATTAGTATAATACAGATTATCGGTATACAGTGATTAGTATCAAATCCTACAACGGAACCAAATCGGATTGAAATGGTTCGGAACGCTTCGGAAAGATATGCAATTTTTTGTTCTTTTTTTTTATCAAACGTGTTCCTTTTCGATCCAGTCACACGTTTCGTTCGACAAAACTTTCGACGAACCTAATCTTCTTTTTTTCTTTCCTTTAATATCGTTACGAGGATTCCTTCATTCGCGATAGATCTCACAATAGCAAGTATCTTTACGTAAACATTAAAGGCCGTACGTTTCGTTAAATGAAAGCAAGCTGATTATGACTTAAAGCTTTTCGAATAAGCTTTAAAGGATCGATAGAAATCATAACTTCCATAGACATTCGCTGTACACTTTTTTTTCCTTTTCTTTCATGCGCGCTTTTAAAGACAACGAATTTTTTCTCACTAAATATCTACTTCGAGAATCTACACTTTTCCTAATCGTTCGCCGAGTAATGAGAAATTTAATGGAAATGGATAAGATTCGCATAAATAATGAAAGAACAAATCGTATCGTTTTATCATGTTATTGCATATTATAAAGCAGTTCTCGTTTTCATTATTTCTTCTCCGTCTTATTAAATAGATTCGGAAAATGTCTAGCTAGCAAGTGATATTCTGGATAGTAAATCTAAATTAGTATTGATGTTACAATACTTGTATTCGTACAAAAACTACATGTTCCGACTGATACGAATTCAATAGAGAAAGGCAAATCTAAGCCTTCTCGTATTCTTTATGAGTATTAGCGCGATTGATCTGTATCTCGTTAAAAAACGCAGGCGTTTAAAATCATTATCAAAAATAGGTCGTTGAAAAATCGTTGCAAAAGTTACACAATTTATTCGAAAATGATGTGATCTTCTTTTTTTTTGTTTTCTAATATTCCTGTAGCAGTCAATTTGATATTCAATTGCATCAGCGGATATATTTTCAAAAGATTTCGAGACATTATCAAAATTTAAAATCTCCTTTAGAAATATTTAGATAGTCGTGCACTTTCGTCTATCAATAAATAGTCGTATAGAATCCTTAAGCCGTAATAAAAGATAAATAGATGTCTTTACGAGAATATATATCATGATCGATAATAAAATCGGAGTAAAAAATTTGCGTGACGTAGCGAAGGTGAAAGTAATGTAACTCCGCATTACTATTTCTCCCCGATCGATATAAATTGATTTGGGTCTCCTAACGAACCCGAATAAATTAACGTATCCCATTAAATTAAAATACAATACACAATTCACATAAAAATTGTATCAGAATATAGTAACGGTATAAAATACAAAGGCTGACTATACTATTTCATTTCGGGACAGCCCATAGACATAAGATTAGAATATTTATGTTCTTAATGATTTTCGTTTCTATAAACTATTACCTGGAGTATTTTGGTAAGTACGTATAAGATATTACACGAACGTACTAAAATAATCACAGAGATGATTTCAGGTTGCCCAACGACCCCTTCTCACGATTAATTAATGTCTATTTTGTGCTGTACGAAATAAATCGTCCGGCCTGTGTTAAAGAATAAAGATAATATTTCTATGACCTGCAAACTACCAGTGGACCGCATTAAACTGATATTTCTATTTCTGTTGTTCCCATTGTTTTACTTTTTTTTGTTTTCCTTTAAGCGATTGTTCACGTTTCTGTATCGGTTATTAGTCTTTTGCGAACTTTCAATGTTAAAATGGAGCGGACGTGTATCCGAGTCCTCTTGTAAAAAAATTAAAAATAATATGATGTCTTTGAACGTAAAGTTAAAACATTACTTACCTAAACTAGTATAATGAAAATTGATAATGTCCGACGACTCGTTAACAACTTACACCTACTTTCGATCCGATTTTTTAATCGAAAAACTTACTCTCTGTTTCTAAGTCTTGAGCTCGAGAGTCATGACCTCCGATTACGTTATATCGTATCAACTGCATGCAAGTAATATAGAAGTCGAATTAAACCTTTTTTTTCTCGTTTCGTCAGACAGTAACAATATGAGTTTTCTTGGTACATCGGTGAAAGTTCTTGCTTCTCATAGATGATAATGTTTTTTTTCTTTTTCATTTTTTTTTTTTATATGATTAGCTAACGCCGACAATTCAGCTAGATTCTTTCTCCTTCGAGTCTGAAATCAAAGAACGCAATCATGTGAGTCAAACTTTCCAAGAACACTAGATCCACTTGATTTTTTAGGGAAAAAAAATTAAGCTGGCTCACCACTGTCGGATTTATCCTCGGATGTTCCATTTGTCAATTCGGGTTCTTTCTTCTTTTCACCCTCCTCTGATTCTACACTCGATGCTTTTTTCTCTTCTTGATTGGTAGCCTTCTTGTCTTTCGCTTTTCCTTTCGCCGGCGTAGCTGGCTTTGGCTTTGGCTCTAAGCTCGGATCCAACACGATTTTTCCAATGTTCTTTCGATCGTGCATCTTCTGCATTGCCTCTGGCACATCCTCCAAAGCCCATGTTGAATCGACTACTGGCTTTATTTTACCCTCGCTCCACAGTGAGAATACTTGGTTGACCGCTTTACGAACGAACGCGTGGCCACCGTGTTGATACATCAAATGGCGAAGATTCAAACCGGATAATGTTTTGTTCTCATCGAATAACTTAATGGGAGAAACTTTGTCCACCTGCCACCACTGCATGAACAAACAAAAAATACGAATTCAATTTTACCTTCTTATTAAATTTGTAATAGAAAATTGAAAAAACATTACAAACCGATCGCGCAGCGGAGAAGAAGCTTTTGGTTTCACCAGTGACGACGTTACTAGAACCATAAAGAATGTATTTGCCCATAGGCTTCAAAAGGGCGTATCCTTTGTTACATTCCTCGCCGCATAAACAATCCAAAACGATGTCCACACCTTCCGGTGCAATCCTGCAAAAAGATTCATTCATTCGTCAAAATTATTATCGTAGATGTAAAAAACTTTTATCAAAATAATTCATCTACTATCGGTCTCTTACTTCCTAACTTCGTTAGTATAATCCGTGCCCCTTTCTAACAAATGATCTATAGTGCCAGATGCTTTCAAAGCCTCGTGTTTGGATTTGCTGCAGACGCCAAAAATAGTGACATCTTTTACGGTCTTAGCAAGTTGGACCACGGCTTGACCCTAAAACATAAATATTAATTTATAAATTTGTCCACGTTTTGCGATATATTGTTTTTTTCAAAAATATTCCGTCGTAATCATGACTATTTCACGTTCACGAATGATAGAACAAGGATACTAGGAAACACGATCGATTGGACAGGAAATAATTTGTAAATGAAAGACGTATACTGTTTGTACGCGATATGAACCGGTGAAAGAACAACGGCAAAAATATTTACTAACGCTGGCTCAGATTTTCTCAACAGAAGAAGCATTCATTATTTCCAAGAATCGAGCTCGTCGCTTTCCGTTCCTCTCTCGGCCCTTCTCGAGAATTCGATACCCAACAACCGATGTGAGCCAAGTCGAGACTGGGGGACTCGAGGAAGAACGAAAAGGAAAAAAAGAAAAAAAACCGAGAGAAGAGAGAACCACAACCCAGAATTTTAAGTAGCCTGCTCTCAATTGCGGGTCGCTGGTCAACCTCGTAGAAGCGCTCATTAAAAGAAGGATATATCAATTTACAGTGAAGTATTTTGAAAAATCTCCTATAGAGTAAATTTCTCTGAAAGCTCAAGTTCTTATTACAAGAGTCAAACGTATCGATTCTGGTGCTCCAAAAATAAAATAAAAGTATTCGAACGTTCAGCGACAAGTGCTCTCGCGAACGTAAAATAAAATTGCTGAGCTGCATCGTCGGGAAATAGCGTATAACTTTTCAATGTCTCTCGCATATAGTTGGATAGTGGAGAAAAGAGGATGCGCCGTCGTGCACGTGGATGGTAAAACGATGTGAAGGAGGCTTAAGAGTTGGAAGCACGTGGTGCGATAGTGGTGGTGCGGTCTCAGACGGGCGCGGCCCACGGCAGTGGTCGATGAGAGAGCGAAGGGTTGCCTGGCAACCCTCACACCCCCAACGATCTCGAGCAGCATCCCCCATAGATTTCATCTTCTCGACTTCTAGCGGTACGCGACTACTACGTGCCCGACGTACTTGCCCTCGGGTATAACCTGTTGAGCCGTATTGATCCCGACGTTTCTATCCTTCTCTCCTTCCCTAATGTCTACTAGAGTTAGGAGAACTAGAAAGATAGAAAGAGATGAAGAGAGTGGGTAGAAGGAACTATCGGGATTGCGAGGATTAGATTTAGTTTTTTGCCCAACGTTATCCGACTGGGAAAGCACGTAGAAACGTTCATTAAAATTCAAAGGCCAAATTTGTATAATATTAATCTTTTGTCAAATATCACTCCAATGATATATGTCGCGAATTTTTATAAACATCCTGAACGAGTCGATAATGTTAAAAATAAGTTTACCGTTGAGAAAAATGAGCTGGACTAATTGGTGTCACGCGGAGTTTCACGTAACGCATTTCAACACGACTGATAACGATAATTTGATACTCACAACACCACCGCCAGCACTATGTAACAAAAGGGATTTTCCCGGCGTAAGATTGGCCAATTCGAAGAGCAAGATGTACGCTACGGTGTAATTCATCGTGATTGCAGCCGCATCCAAATAGCTCATACCAGGTGGCAATGCGAAAACAGACGTCGCTGGGACAGCTACTAGTTCGGCCCAGGCTTTGTGATCGGGTAGGGCGACGACTCTATCACCTACCTGGAAACAAAAAAATAGAAAATCGTTCAAATTTTATCCTACTATCGTATAACGTTCCTGTTAATCCTTTTATGCTTCATCAATAAATTCGATAAACCATTTTGTATACTCACTTTGAAATTTTCAACACCCTCGCCAACCTGTTCAATATCTCCGGCGCACTCCGATCCCATAATAAAGGGTGTCTTCGGTGGTGAATCGATCGCACCTTGCCTTGCCATTAAATCTTGGAAGTTCAGACCGCTGTAAGGAAGTACAAAATATTTTGAGAGTGGGATAGAAAACATAGTAAAATATATAACGTTGCTCTTTTGTATCAGCAATTATTGTGTGAACATGAGCCGTTTTTTAAAATGGTATAAGTCCATTTACTCATATATTGGGATATTATAAATACGAAAAAAAGAAATCCTCGTCTAACTAAAACTGGCCTTAACTCTTTTTTTCTGAATTGGACATACCATTTTCAAAAAAACGAGTCATATATCCGTACATACTTGTAATATGTTTCAAGTACCTATACATATTTTACATACACATATACATTCAAAAAAGAATGTATAAGAAACTTAAAATAGAAAGCGCTTAAGGCTGCTGGTTCTGTCGCAGAAACGTGGTACCGTTCATAGCGGTAATAGTAGTAGTAGTAGTGGTAGTAATAGTAGTAGTAGTGGTAGTAATAGTAGTTGTAAGAGGGATACCATCGTTTCACCACGTGAAACCACCACGCTATGCGGTTTCGATAAAGAAGGGAGGGTATAGCGAAGGCGCCAGGACGCCTAGACCGACGCCTGGCGTCTCACGCAACTTTGACGGTCGCTCCCTGCGACGCTGGCGACTATCGAACGACGACTATGCTTACGGAAGGATACGCATTGCCAGGGAAATAAATAAATAATGCGACGTTTCTGACCACGGCTTCGTACTACTCGTGCTATCAACTCGGAATAAAATTACGATTTCCTTTCAGGTTTTGCGTGCGATCTGTACATTCTACGTACGTACTTATGTACGATAAAGAGAATTGCGATTTTTTTTCCACGGGGTATCGTCCTCTGATAATCGATGTATCATGTTAGCGTAAACTAAAAAGAAAAAAATATATATGAAGGAAATGATAAACGCGAGATCGCTCCTGGTATCCTTGAGCTACGAGTATCCTTGAGTTTTATCGGCATGAATCTCACGAAGGAAGTTGCGGTTATGGAAATTTACTTTGTTTTCTGGAAAATATAGTGCACGAACCAAGGATATAACATTGTCTATCTTTTATAAAATTATACACAACCTAATTTGTAATCAGTGTCCTTAATTGAACGATCGAGCATTTTGAAAATCTGTGTCCGCCAGAATGCAAGCAGGCTCCTTTAAAAAAATAAAAAAAAGACGATCGCTTCGTAATTCGTATTTGAAAGAGCCGTACGCGGTTACAAAAGAACGGAAGCATTCCTTAGCCTAATAAGATAATACGAAGACGGCGACTCTTCCGATTTAGCATAATGAAATTCCATCCAACGCTTCGACCCAATTGCCATTATCGTTCGCAAAGAGATAAGCGCGCGTTGTTTAAAAGCTGCTTGCGCGACTCTTTTCAGGGCTGATATACGTAAATATTTTTGCAAGATGCTTTTAAACAAAAGTATAATATGTAAGAAATATGAATAGTTACATGTATCGAACATAAGCTTGCTCGAGAGTGGCGGAAAATTTGAATTTTGATTATTACCTCGTATGATAGAAAGAACGAATTATTAGCAAATTCGAGAAGGCTAGGGTTCTGTTATATCGCGTGGCGGAATCGAAGGGAATAATTTTCTCCGTTCTTGGTAGGGTACGATCGAAGAGAAAGAATATAATCGACGAGGACAACGACGACGTTGACGATGACGCATGCACCGCACCCCACGGTCGTGGTTACATATCGCTCCTGTCGATGTTTATCCCCTGAACTAGACGTCGTAAAGGAGAAAATAATTTCCCCGAGTTTTACTTTCTAATTTTAGATCACGAAGATCCCTATCGATCTACTTTATCGACCGACAACTTACTTTCCTTTTTACTTAGTCTTTAAAAAGTCAAACAACGCCCACCATCGCGTCGATTAATTTTACTATAAAAATTATCGAGCACTGTCTCGTCCGCATGTATGCGTGTACATATAAACACGAGACCATCTTATTTCTACTCGATCGATCAACGAAGAAAACACTCGGGCGCCTGTGAAGTCATAAAGCGAAATCAAACGCGCGAATCTCGCGTGACTCGATGAGAGACCGACAATTAGGCTCCGAGGAAAAATGTGTGCGTACGTGAGTGTACCCGGCATTAAGTGCGATCCCGGTGGGATTATCTCTGAAAAATTCATTTACTCGCGATTGTCCTGGCGTCGGAAATCTGTCTGAGAATTGCGATTTCGATGAAGAACGAACGAGTTCGATCGTACTGCCTCTTAATTTTATCGTTATCGAGTACGTGCGCGCGGAACGACTTAACGGAAGGTCGACTTCGCTATTGTTATTTGAGCCGATACCTTAATCGCCTCTCGCGTTCAAAATATCGAAAAATATTGAATATTTCTGAAGAACGAACGTGGCGTCGTCCAGCCGAGAACGTTTGATAACGCCTATAATACAGTCACGTTCATCTCCGGGATATGCCATATAAATGTAGCGACTACATAATGCAAACGTCACTGCGCACGACAGCCGTCCGTTAAAAGCGAGAAGTTCGTTAAATACCGACCAATACCTGTCGTTTGAACATTTTCCTTTTCTTTTTTTCTTTTTATTTGCGTCGCGTGACGTTCTGCTCCATTATGAAAGTAAAAAGTATAAGATACAATGGATCTGATACCTATTTTTTTTTTCTTATCAACTACTTTCCTGAAAAATATCTCCATACACCCATGAGTAGTAAAAAACGAAAGATTAAAGAAAAAGTTAAAAATATTACACGATCCGTCGTCTAGCAGCAATGTCGACGATCGAGCAGGTGCACAAAATGAAACTAAAATAAGAGTGAAAATACGCGTGAGACGGAAGAGGGTGTTGATAAAAATGGTCACTCGATGTTATGGATTAAGTCAAGAAAAATGACAACTGCAATACAACGAGGATTAATCACTTAGCGTATTCGTATGTAGGTGTGTACGTATGTATTCTACGTCGTAAAAAGTATGTAAGCAGCTTTCCTTTTACCAGCAGCTGCTGATCGGGTATATAAATATATATTCTGTAAAAAAAACATTTACCTCGGTGTAATTTCGATAGAATAACGCGTAGCAATGGTAAAATAAAAAGAGAAGATGGTCGAGAAAGTTTCAAAGTTTTGAAAATTTCCGGAAGAATGTTGAAGAGCGAAGAAGCCCGTGGGAACAAAGAGAATCTCGGAAAGAAATGCAAAAGTCGTTGAGAAACTTTCGCAAAGGCGCAAATCCTTCGCGCGTCAGCTGCTAACGTAAATACATACGGATATATAAGGTGGCCTCGGTAAATACATAATGCGGGCAATAATAATTCGCGAACGCGCGATAGATGACCCCGTCGTCCGCATCTCCGAGAGTTATCAATTGTTTTCAAACGATTCAAGAGAGAGCGAGAGAGAGAGAGAGAGAGAACCGATACGGCATAGCTCTTTGTTACTTTTTATCGCTCCAACAGTGATCTCCGTTTTTATATAGCGAAATGTGTATTTACATATACATATACACACATGCGTACGTACATCGATGGAATTGCAAACAAAATAGAGTTGATAAATCAATAAAAATAAAGAAAGAAGGAAAGAAATCTTTTCCAACACATTTGCAAGGAATATATACATAATTAAGATCGCTGTTATTAGAAAAGTGATTTTTTTTACAAAATTTTAATAAATTCCACCACCAAATGTGGAGTACACGGGACAGCGACGAGGCGACGCCGTTATGCGGAAAACAAAGAATCGAAACTGTAAGACAGCAGCTGCATGGCCGAACGCACGATGCTCTTTTTCTGACTCATGTGTCGCGAGCGTAGTTTGTTTCTAACTTCCGAGAGTGGAAACCATGAGGGAGAGGAAAAATATACAGGGTGAGTCAGTAACTATTGCCATTTGGAGTAACTTTTTCTTACATTTATCTGGAATCTCATTTTAACCGTATCGCTCGAATTAAAAAAAAAAAAAATATTTCACCTGGCAGTAGTTAATGATTCATTTGACGAATACACACATTAGCATGCACAACAAAAAAAGAATGAATCTTCCTCTTTCTGATTCATCATTTTCTACGAGATAATGTTATCGGTAAGATCTGAGTCACTTCGCGATATCTCGCATACGTAGGCACCATACGTAAGTAGTGCATATGCGTAAGTATCGATATCATTTATTATTAGCAGAAGAGAAAAAGAGATCCAGAAAAAAGAGTAAGAAAACAACGAAGAGGCAAAAAATAAGAAAATGTTCCGTAACCTGCACGATAACCTCGCATGGATGCACAATTGACTCATCGTGCCTGTAGAAATAGAGTATCAAAGAATTATAGGCACAAATATATAGACATAAGTACAAGTACGTATACGTACAGGGCGTTTCATTTTAATGAATCCACATAAATATGGAAATGATTAGTAACTTCAAACAAAATGTCAATCGAGTAAAATGGACCACCCTGTACACGTTCGTACACTATTCAATACCATTTGCAGTACCCGTTGCAATATAATTATATAGAAATACATTTGTCACCCCCTCGTCGTCCGGTGTACTATACCGCACTGGGTGTGGCGTGTATCATCGTCGGATACTACTCGTGATAAATCGAAGACGAAGGGGATTTAGCGGAAAAATTGCTTGACCTCGTCGTTTACCCCTGTAACGAACAATCGTCGCAATAAATATGCTGCGGTCGTGTTTTCCATCCTAATGTTATATATATATATATATAT
>JAIFRP010004405.1:1393228-1422438 GCA_032403825.1 Odynerus spinipes
TTTTTTTTGTATCGGAGTTCCAACGTGTCAGTATCTTCCCTGTTCCTATACTAAATCAAACGATAATAGAAAGCCCCGAGAGAAAAGGCATAGACGACGCAGAGACGAAAATCGAATGCGGGCATTCATGTACGTCTCTTTCTCGTGGACTGTCATGGCGTTTCGTTGAATTTCTCTTGCGCACGCGTGTGCGTGTATATCCGCATGCGTGCGAGGAGGGTGCAGGAAGCACGGGTGTGGTTCGATCAATACGGACATCCCATAGATCTATCGGTGCACGGGCGTACAATACACACACACACACACATACACATAGATATAACTCGTCACCCACGGGGTGTCCTAAAATTTTGCCTGCCCTTCTTATGGGATAGCGACTGAAGAATTATGCTTCTAGGGGAGTAGAGAAAGAATGGAAATTATTTCCAGTATGGTCGAGTACGTTGAACTTATTTTTCGGTACCATTTGTAACGCTGATTGATCGATGTGTAAAATTTATTTTACGTTCAAACTGAAAGGATCAAAATTTGTTTTATATCGTTATAAGCGATGTTGTAGAAAGATACGTAAACGTTTGAAACGATTGATTAATTTAAACATTTTTTTTATGGATGGGGATACGTCAGAACGAGCTCCAATCGATCGCAACAAATTTCAAGCGTCTCCGAAAATATATCTGCTCCAAATGAAAGGGTCGTATTATGCCTTCGGCTTATCGCGTTAATGATGCTTTAATATCGCATTATGAGAAACTGAACGGATACCATTCAGCATCGCGAGTCTTGCTCCCTTTGATTCGATACTAAGGAAAACTCGTTAAGATTTTTACTTCGTCTTTCATAACGTTTACTCTTTTCCCCCTCCCTCGTTCCCTTCCAGCCGTCTGTTAACCAAGTTTATTTGAGAAAGAAAGAAGAAAAGGGAAAGGAAAAAATGTCGTCGGCGGTCGAGAATATAAAAATAAGTCATCCCTCTTTTCGAAGATTCCTGCCCACCGTAGTATCGCTGAAATTATACTCGTAAAATTCAATTAGTGGCGTGGTCGGCTACGAGGTGAACGGAAATTGGATAAAAATCTAACGACTTGGTAATAAGTAGGAAGGAAGATATAGATAGCAGGACGATAGAGAGGCAAGAAAAGGAGAAAGTCGCTCGTGTCTTCGTTAGCAAAAGTCCGCAGTTTATTTTATTCGAGGAAGGAGCGTCCGTGCGTTTAGAATCGTCGAAAGGCGGCTACCGGTGGCGTGGCGTGCTCTGGCGTGGCGTGGTCTGGCCTAGTCTGGCTTGGCGTGTCGTGTCCGGAGGGGCACCGCCATACACACGAATTTATTCGAGCCAGCATCGGCAGCGACGGCATTATGTCTTTCTATAGAGGGGCTATTTTCTCATCAATGCCAATCGCCTTTATGAAACGTGACTCACGCGTGAAAAGGTCCTCTCTCGCACGCCTTTGAATACGCCGTTGACGATCTCCCCGGCAGCGCGTACAACACACCATCGTGTATACGTATATATGTATGTACGTACGAGAGAGATAGAGAGAAAGCAAGAGAGAGAGAGAGAGAGAGAGAGAGAGAGAGAGTGGGTGTGCCACGCTCCCGAGAGCGTATAAGCTTTCGAGAGATAGAAGCCGGCTCCATGGCCAAGGTCAAAGAAACCTCGAGCCGGTGGCAGCTACAGACGCGTTCGATTACTTCGATAATTTTTCTATTAAATACTCTCGACCTATCCTTCCGTCGAGTCCTGCAAAAATCGTCGATTTGCATGTAACACTCGAGTTACTTTCGAAAGTAACGCGACCTGTCGTCGCCGAGTACTTCCGCAAAATTTCGATCGAACTATTTGAAAATCGAAGGGACATTGTTTGAAAAAGCATCGAGTGTACTCCGAAATGCGCAGATAGATATATCCTACCGATGTCCTTGAGCAAAATTCACTCCGTTCGATGGTTTTTGAAGCGCGTAGTCCCTCTTTCATCGAGACGCGCGAACAAAGGTTCGTGCCCGTGATCGATCGATCTCTTTTTTCGAATGTTATGGAAAACAGTAAGAGAGAATATACGACTAAACGGAAATGTTAGAAAAAAAGATAGAAAGAAAAAATGGAGCACTTACCACGCCTTGACGCGTATTAGAACTTCCCCCTCGCCGAGGGCGGGCTCCGGCTTTCTCAGAGCTTTTACACTTTTCAGTCCGCCAAAACCGTTGAGTACGATGGCTCGCATATCCTTCGGCTCGGGCGTCGGTTTTTCTTCGCCATTCTCTCTAGCCTTCTCACCCTCGCCATTCTCCTCGACCTTTTTCTCCTCTTCCTTCGTTTCCTTAGGCTCGTCCTTTTCCTGCTTCGCCGGCGGTGCTGCTTCCTGAGGTGGCTTTTCACCCTCGGCGTTCGGGCTTGTCTCGTTCTTGTCCTCTGCCATTTTTTTCTCTCGTTATTCTCTTTCTCTCTTCTTCTTCGACTTCCTCTTTTTCAAATTTACTACCCTACTGGGAGAAAGAAGACTCGAATGTTTCTTCTTTCGTATTCTTCCTTTCCTTTCTTCTTTGTTACCTCTGTCTTTCGTCTTTTTGGTCTTCTCTTCCTTTCTTTCCTCGAAGGAAGCGCGATATTCTTGATATTCTTTGCGAGAAATAGAGACAGAGAGAGAGAGATAGATAGAGAAAGAAAGATAGAGTTAGTTAAATCTACGCGAAAGATTACTACTATTGTCCTGACGGTGCTTTAGGTGTATTAAAAAAAAGACCTATATTACGCACCAATTAACAAGCGCGCGTTCGCACTCAACGAGAGCCAACGACGTTCTGCGCCGATTTGCGCCACCGCGAAGAAAACGCTTCGTGCGAGTTCGGCTGCCGGTACGCCGGCCGGCCGGCCGGCTGTCCTGCTTGGCCGCCCGGTGACGCGCACATTCCTGTTGCTTAGCAACCGCTCGGCCAATCACGGCAGACGCTCCCGCTCGTCCTATCGAAACTCTTCCTCGGAACGGAGAGCGCACACGAACGGTCAATGGCGTTGCGGCCGACGCCTCTTCGAAAACGCTGATTGGCTTCTCGAGTCTCGTCATCACCGATCGCCTTTCACCGCAACGATAATGCGCGCGCGCGTCACAAAAGAAATTGAAGTGAGAACCACGGGAAAGTAGTCCACAGTCGATTGATAATTAGCCATTGTCGATGGTATGCTCGTGATAATCGTTGATTATCTTATCCGACCTTTACACAAAGGATCGTGGCTGCATGTACTTTTCTTTATTGTCCTCACACTTTATTGCTTCTATTTTAATTACTTGCCGAAATTGACTTAATTGTATATTGAAAATGCTGTGGCAGTAACGCTGCTGGATAAATGGAATTCTTTGTTAAAACTTTTTTTTTATTTAAACTTCGAGGATTCTTATAATTGTTATACTTATCGATTAAAGATAAATCAATTAACCAAGCAGGGATCTTATAACGCGTCGAGCGTACTTCGATCGTTGTTTTGTCGATAAAATATTCTGTTCGGTGGACATGCGTACAACGACCCACCGTTAATATTTTATGATCCATAAATACGGCCTTAGACGGAATTAAATATTTCCTGCTAAAAATAGAGTATCTATTAGAAAATAGTATGTTTATAACCGACGTTAGTTTTATTCTAAAATGGTAAGCAACAAATAGTACTGGTAGATGATATTGATACTGATTTGTGCGTATCCTTACGCAACGAATGCGTCATAATTCCAAGCGATGCGTAATGTACAGATATCGTCTTCCTCTAGGTTATTACGCATTTTAAGAATATAACCGTTTTATTTTAGAAAACGTTTCCAATTATTTAATTTTAAATAACTATTCATTGGTATATTAATCGGAAATAAAATTTTGTTATAAGGAATGGTAAACTTTGGACTCGATTAAAAAGCTGTAATGATACTGCATTTTTATGTGCACAATTTAAAATGAATAATATGTATATGTAGGTGTATATATAGATAAATTACGTATGTACCACCACGATACCTGCTAGACTTTGTAACACCGATGTATCTTTGAAACCGCGAAGCGATTGAGCGGAATAACGAGAATCGTACAAGTCTACAATGAGGATGTGGTGATTGAAACGAATAGCTCGCGTCGTGTAAGAGCAAAAAGTATACAAGCCGAGCTCAAATTAGTGGGATATCACGACACGGGTAAGCTCTTTCCTTTCTGTCGTACATGCGTACATTTAATCGTCAAATTCGTATACACGTATAGAATTGAAGTAAAACAATAATTTATATTAAAAATTTTATTTACAACAAAATATAATGTAACAATAATATTAGAAATACATAATACGCATTAAGAGTAACGTATTAATTATATAAATGCGTAGAATACATAACGATTTTTATAAACAAAGGATACAAAATAATAATCATCATAAGAGCGTCAATAGAATAATGAAATTTCTTCGGAGTCATACTCGGCCAATCTCGTACGTAGTCGGTTAAGTTCGGTAAAGTACGACGAAGGCGCGCTCGTGAATCAGAATTTTTTTGAATTAAATCAGGGGATGATTTCCCATGAAATGCCGATAAAACCGTACATACTACCAAATTCCTTGTATTTTCTTTCAATGGTTGAATGTGTAGAGACGTGACCTTTGAACTTGGACTTTTTCGTCAGCGATAAAAGACAAAGTCGTTATCATAGTTATAACGCTTATAAGATCTCGTTACCACACGGAAACGACAATAATATCACTCTCGAATCAATTGATAAAAGTTTTTATCAGAATTAACACTTGTTCGTACGATTACTCGCGTTTGTAAGATTTCATAAAATTTAATAAGCTCTTGACTCGTTCATTGTCAATCGACCACGTTCGTTCACCGCTTTTCTACCTCTATAACATTCAAAATTAACGAGTCAAATATATATATAAGGATGTTCATATACTGGAGCAACATAAAAGATAAGGCCTGAAAAAGTAGCGGTATATTAGTAACGTTGAAAACATGTGAGTATGTATGTCACGGTGACGGCAGCATTAGTAATGACGTTCTAAATATCGTAAAAGAGCATAGAGATTTCGTCTTGTAAAAATTACATATCCATTTTCGAAAAAGAATTATAACAAAAAAAGACAATCTTCAACGAAAGCCAATCATACTCATAACGGTAAAAGTTTTTTATGCATCGCGGGTATCGTCAAGGTTATGTTGCTTCCGGAAAATATTAAAGTGCTACTCTTAAAAGTTCCGCGACACAAAAATGGTGCGAATGGTGCAACGATTATAGATTAAAGTGTTTTCTTTTCCTGTCTTCATATAAATAAGTGCGAGAAGAAAAATGTGAATTCTTTTCTCGCGATGTGATATACTTGTGCTCCGAAAACCGTCTTCCAATGATTGATCAGCTGATTCTCCCACTCACTTGTTTTTCAGCAGACGACGTACGTACGACTCGTGTGGTATGCTCAACTACTAGATAATAGACGCGAGAATATACAAGTTCGCGCTATTGTTTTTCCGCGCATTTGTCGACGAACTAATCGTCGACGAGAATAGAGACGAACGTTTATCGCTCAGCCACAACCTCATGGCAGATCATGAAGTTGTCAAGTCTAAAAGGTGAGCAAAAAGGTAGTCATGCCTTGTTGTGTTCCCTGTGATCTGTCAAAACCGTGCTATTTCTTTGGATATGATACTTTCGGCGGTTTGTTTTTATCTCGTTTACCAATACACTTGCGATGTGTGACCACATGCTTGCACATAGTCGCGCAATAAATTCTTTATTACGTCATCTGTCTAAACGTATCGTATAATTCTACTTTTCGAAGTAAAGTGCGTTTGAAATAAAAAATCTAGAATAAACATGACAACTATTTTGAATGAAAAACGTAAAAAGGAGAAGTGTTTAAAATCGTATAATAAATTAGATATGCTGAGAATATGATCTATGATTAGAGATGATCTTGATCAACCTGTTTGCAAGTGTATTTTGCAAGGTCATTGGAATCATTCTAATTCGTAATTTGGGGATTTAAATTAAAGGTGAGACAGATTATTTATTTAACCCTTGATCCACCCATGTCCCTTAAGTATTACTTTTGTTATTATTATAATTAGTCTAAAATAACAAACAATAAGTTAGTTTTGAAGAATACTTTCACTTGATTTGCTTGATAAATTTGGAAACTCTTTTTATCTTCTCACGTTGAAAGTTTATATATATGTAGATATTGTATCAATTGATGTATACACAAAAAAAATCTGCCTCTGCCAACTAATTATGTAAGTTGAATATTACAAAAATGATTTTATTTCTTTTACCAGTTGGTTTTGGGGATGGTTTAGCTGGTCGGGATCATCTGAAACCATGTTACGTGCGGCAGAAAAAAAGATACTTTCTTGTAAGTAAAATAAAATAAAGTTTATTACTACAGAAAATGATTCATTATATTAAATATTTTGCTTTTGACAGGTTTAAAAACAGCATATCGAGGATGGTACGTAGATATTGGTCCTGTAGTAGGTACAGCTGATAAAATATGGACTATTTCTTTAAACGAGGAATCACCAAGAACTCCTATTGTTCTTTTACATGGTTTGGGTGCTGGTGTAGCACTTTGGTGTTTAAATTTTGATGCACTAGCATCACAAAGACCTGTATATGCCATAGATCTTTTAGGTAAATAATATTTCAATGTATTTTCATTATATACATTGCAATTACAGACATTAGTTGTGTGATTCATGCACGAATAAGACATTGAATTTTAAATATAATTTTTGTTATAATTTTATCATAATATAGTCAGTAACATAAGAAATATGTGTTTTTATTTTCATAGGTTTTGGAAGAAGTAGTCGACCTGTGTTTAGCTCAGAAGCAAAAGAAGCTGAAGAACAGTTAGTTCGGTCTGTTGAAGAATGGAGAAGAGAAATGCAATTAGAAAAATTCGTATTATTAGGACACTCGATGGGTGGTTTTCTTGCTGCTTCCTATACCATGCAACATCCAGAAAGAGTAAAGCACTTAATTCTTGCTGATCCTTGGGGATTCCCAGAAAGACCGGCAGACGTAGCAACGAAAACAAATGTTCCTCTTTGGGTTAAAGCTATAGCATTTGTAGTACAGCCTTTAAATCCTCTATGGGCAGTAAGAGTAGCAGGTCCATTTGGTTAGTATCCCTTGATTATAAATTATAATAATTTCAATCTAATTTGTTGTTGTACTTTAGGACAATGGCTTATTGAAAAAACTAGGCCAGATATAGTTAAGAAATTTAGCCCTATACTAAAAGAAGATACAGGAATAATTTCACAGTATATACATCAGTGTAATGCACAAACTCCGTCGTAAGTCTTTTATAATATTCCACTTAAATTTTCACAATAATTTCTAAGCAATAAATGTAAAATAATTATAATTTTGTAATTAGTGGTGAAAGTGCCTTTCATGCTATGATGCAAGGCTTTGGCTGGGCAAAAAATCCTATTGTGAAACGAATGGATAAGCTAAGTCCAGAAATTCCAATAACATTATTATATGGTAGCCGCTCCTGGGTAGATAATTCTGCTGGTGAGGCTATTAAACAATCTCGTTTATCATCGTACGTGAATGTCCAAGTTATAACAGGAGCAGGACATCATGTTTATGCTGATAAAAGTGAAATTTTTAATAAATATGTATTAGAAGCATGTGCTTTAAGCGACTCAACTCAGTGCTTATTGAATTCTCATATACGTACGACTTCAAAACACGTATCAGAAAATGAGGTATTATTAAGAATCGAAAATAATGAACTTGAACCACAGAGGGTGGATGATGAACATGAGCTAGATGCACAAAGACCAAGATCTAGTTAATGTATATTTAGTTTATAAAACGAAATTTGATGACCTTATGTACACGAATGCATATATAAATTGTACATGGAACGCATGTACTAATATGCAATATTTAAGAAAAAATGTGAAAATATTATGCAGAGTTTAGCACCTGGATGTCATTACAACATAACAGTTGTATAATCAAAGAAGATATATTAGAATGCTTTTAAAGCTATATTAAATCAAAAAACTATTTTTCACAAATGTGTCCAATCATGCTTTTCTATTAAAATTATGTTAATACATATGACTTGTTTTTAGTTTTTCAGACTTTGATAATATGCTCAGAAAACAGTGAGATAGTGTTGAGCATATTTCAATATGTATATATGTTCTGTTTGTGAAGTTATTTGTTTAGAAAAGATTAAAAAATCCTTAAAAAAGAAATAACATTATATTAGATGTTTTTTGTGTTATCCAATGTGCAATAATCTTTATCAATGGAAACTTACAAACAAGAGATTATCGAAGTAATAACACTATGCATGTACAAATAAATTATACAATATGTTGAACATAAATCAAAGTACAATCTAAGTAATTAAAATATTCTGCTACTAAGACTTGTATTCCTTGATTGTACAATAGTTGATTATCAGATTTGTATAATATAATTAAATTATTATGTATAAATAATTAAATGCTCTACTTAAGTATTATATTTATATAAAATAATAAAACAAACTATCAGATAAATTAATCAATTAACCATTTTAGTACAATTCATTTTTTTCAATACTCTCATTATACTTTTCCATTTCATCTTCGTAAGCTTTTTCATAATAATCAAAATTATCATCAAAAGATGTCTCTACGTCTTCTTCACAATCGAATGTTTCCATATCTGTAAACATAGAATTTTGTGCCCTTTCTTTAGATTTTTTCAAGCTATTTCTTTGCTTTTCTTTTATCTGTCTCTTCTTCAAAAATTGAGCGAATAATTCATCTTGTTTTTTATTCAAAAACATATCCATTGTAGTAGAAGTGGACCCAGATGATATTGTGTTATCCTTGCCTGTACATTTTGATTTATTTAAAGAACTCTTAATCTGAAATAAAAAAGGCATTAAATTACCTATTTTTACTAGTAAGATTACCTATATGACGATCTATGAAAATATTTGTATGGCTATACCTTTGACATAATATTGTGGTGATCTAATCCTAAAACATCGTGCCTCATTTGTGGTAACACAATTTTAAAGTCATTGGTTTCTAAAATTTTATTATCATTAACATCTGATTCTGAAGTTGTATCATCAATTTCAACACGTGGATGTATTTGTATAGTTTGCTCCAATCTCAAAGACGGATGTTCATAATCTTGACCAAAATCAGCAATTGCCAATCTTTCTTCTATTTCTTTTGCTAAAGAATATGTTTTATCTTTCACAAATTGTATTGGAGGTACGTGGCTGATAACACGAAGTTGGGACAATTCATGGCGTAAAGTAAATGCACATTTTTGCAGCATTTCTTCAGTCGTTATCAGCCAACTTTTATCATTTACCTTTTCGTGTGTCCAAAAGACATTAGCAATTTGAAAATCTGGAGACAGAGTCACTTGTGTTACTTCAATTCCACATTCTAACATTTTTGGAGCAGTTTCGCCACTTGACATTAAATCAGTTATATGTTTCATGAACAATTTATTCAGTACAGTTACCCTTCTTTGTACATGCAAAGAGGTTAGTTTCTTCTTCTGAATGTTTATACTAAAATTGTCTGCAGATGAATTAGGACTACCTTTATACCACTTCCTATAGCATAAAATAAATATTCTTCATAAAATCTTACAAATCTACACTTAAATTCTTTCATAGCATATGTACATCTTAATACGTACCTTTTGGGATCACATTTATTAATCATCTTTGACAGAAATTTACTTTGTCTCATTACATAGTTCTTATGACTTTTACTACTTGAAGAAATAAATCTACATGCTGTACAAGATGTTGTAAGTATACGTATGTTTTGCATTTTTCACAAAAAGAAAATATATCCTACGAGGTTAAATCAAAACATCAAGCACCCCTGCATAACAAGCGACCAGGGAAATATTTTCAAAATTAATGTAATTACTTTGCCACCAGATGGCAGTCAGTAGATATCAATATATATTTTGTATTTCGACACGAAATTTTAAATTTTGATACTAAAATCGGAGCAAAGCATTTGTGCTACAAATAGGAGAAACTAAAAACCATAAAGTTAACATTTTTTTTAACTAATTTACTTGGCAGAATACTATGTACATATATACTAAAAGTAGTGATTAATCATATGCCGATATAAATTTTTACAGCACTTAAGAAATTGTTAGAGGAACTGTCATAATTGCCGTAACAAATCGCACAAGATGCAATAAAGGTCATAAATTGAATATATTATCATTTTTGCAATTCTCAAAGCTTGTAAGTAGAAACAAGTCCAGAAATACGAGAGCAACGCGCACATTAATGTTTTTCTTCCATATACATATAATTGAGTAGTCTTTGCTCACATTGAGGAGAGTTTGTTTTATTGAAAATTACAAATTATTCTCAATCAAGGCATTCATTTCTGTTTCAAGTAAAATTACAAACTTTTCCTCGATTAGAGCAATGATTTT
Organism: Odynerus spinipes; assembly: GCA_032403825.1. NCBI lineage: Eukaryota > Metazoa > Arthropoda > Insecta > Hymenoptera > Vespidae > Odynerus > Odynerus spinipes. Next base: position 1,403,711 of record JAIFRP010004405.1, read on the forward strand.
TTTACAATTTTTGTTAATCTTTAGTATCTTACAACTTGCGTTCTATACATTATATTTAATATTAAATGACAGACTCATGAGATCAAGTTGTTAAATTTGAAAATACTTAGAACTAAATAAAAAAAAGAACGCTTGGAGTTTTACATCAAGAATAAGCTAAATTTCATAGTATACATAATAATTCTATAAGTTATGACACTCCAAACTGAAAGTACATTGGTAATAGAAATTATAATTCTTTAATCCTGAAACAATAAATTTAAATTTATACTTACAGCTAAAAGAATATATTTAAATGTATATTAGCCAAATCTTACATGCACATCTTGAGTACACATTATCTTACTCTTGACATGCTCCAATATTTTGGTACAATTAATATTATAATTTTATATGGCTACAGCAATAGCCAAATAACAGTTATATAAATTTAGATGCACGACGTTTATCTAAGTAAAGATAACAAATTATTCAGTCAAAGTATAATTAGTCAATAATATTGACAATAACAAATAATGACTATGATGGGATATAAATGACAAAGCCCTTTTTATACTAATTCTTGATACTATCGATGAGAAGTCAACAAGACAATTCGTAGAATCATATATTGTAGTCTTTGTAAAAAAATATTTTCACCCTTACTTGCTTCTTAAAAAGCAATAATCGATTACTGCAATTACTATGCATAAAAGCAAACTTTTCGGATATCAATACAAAGGTTAAGATGGTGCTTTTCTATAATCACTATAAAATGCTAAAATACTACAATATTTCGTGAAATAGAAAACAACTTAGAAATGTGCACATCCAAAAACTAATACAAATAGTTCTACTCAATAAAATTTCATAAAGAATCCAAATATCGTTTTTCTTTTTTTTGTATAATGACTATAAGAACTGTACTCTACACAAAATATGTGAACGTAAATGTACGTGTAAGAAATGTAAGATTCCATGTCTATTCAATGACTTTTTATCCCAATTTGATTCTACCTGGCTAAAAAATGTGTTTTTGCTGCACAGCCAAAAGCAGATATTGCATTTCGATTTTTCTCTGTCTTGGTATAGCAGTAACCATTATTGCACCTTCTTTAATAGCTTTAAGTTGATAATGATAAAAGACATTTATCTTTCTTGAAACCAGGTAGTAATAAGATTACGTGTTATGCTGTTGATGCATATATCCAATGTTCAGTTTTGTTCCATAGATTTATCAAGATTGATTAACAGAAGTCACAATGTTAGATCAAAGAAAATAAATCTGTTAATCCTACTATCTTCGATCCTTTTAAATTAATACATAAAAAATTAAATTTTACAACGAACTTCTCTTACTTTGAATTCCCGATTTATATACTATACGATTATTATCACGTGAGTTTCGATTTAAACGAGGTTCAATTATCACTCATTTATTGATTTTGTGTACGACGCTCTCCAATTATATTTTCTAGTTTTCTGACGACGGTCGTTGATTTTTTAATTGGAGACGGCCCTTCTGCCATTTCTACATCTGTATCATCTGACAATAACCGTTTCCCGACACTTTTCCTTGCATTCATAGAAATCATCATTTTATTAATAGCTTCTAAGTCCTGAAAAATAAGAAACATTACAATTATTTTGAACGATCTTCTACCGTATATTACAAACATACCTTAGCTGGACTGCGACTAAAACAGTAACTTAATTGTGGCGCGGGTGATGCAGTAATAGCTTTTGGATCAAGCGTACGTGTTAGAATACTGTCTGTAACACGTCTCACTGGAGAATTAGTAAGAGCTTTGCTTTTTGGTAATGGGCTTAGTGTAAGAGTCTGAGTACTTCCACGTGCCAATCCTAATTTATTTGCAACTTCTTTAACTTGCGGCACATATACTGTGTTATAAAATTTGATCAAATCTCCACGTCTTTCTGTACCAAAATCTTGTGACGTTCCCGCCATGTTCGTCGGAGTTGGAGGTGCTACATTATTAGCCTCCTCATTGGCTGGAACTTCATTGGTTCCTGTTGCTTCAACATTTAATTTTGCTTCTTGTGGTGCTTTGCAAATAAGTACTGACCTATATATGTGGGACTCTGCTTGCGGTTGCAAACGATAGCATCGCATGATTTCGGTAAAAGAATTTTTCTCCATTTTAACTAATTTACATATCACATAAACTGCACACATAAGAATTTGATCAAGATGTCGATCTTTCATTAGCTCCGTGCGCTCCTTTATCGAATACTCGAATATCGTCCATATTTTTTTCTGTAAATCTATGTCCATGATTTCCAAAGAAGTACATAAATTCTGCATACGTATACACGCAAGATTATAGAATTTCCTAAAGAATAACGCAACGGAGCCGGTTCTTTTTGGTTTTCCAAGCTCTCTGTTAACTGACGCGATTTGTGATAAGTTTGTTGTTGTCTGTGAATTGGAAGTTCTTGGGACAGTAATCTGATCGGGTAATGCTAGAAGTATTCTAGGATTACCATCAATTACGACTTTAGGCGATAACATGCTTTGACCTACACGTAAAACACTTTGTCCACAAGTTCTAGTGTCAGGAAACAAACGTTTTTTAGCTATGCCAGATGCTGCTACTGGCGACTGGAATCTGAAATATTCATGGAAAGTTATCATATGCACAGAAACAATTTACTTTTTATATACAAAGAAAAAAATATATAAATACAAACCTTTCAGATGCAGAAGAAATTGGACTTTGTTGTACGTCATGATGATTACCACGATCCAGAGCAATTCTTCTTAACACTGGTTGCCCTGGGGTATTAGGATCAATTGTTTCCAATGTACCAGGTAAAGATACTTCTTCGCAACTGGGTACACCACCATTCGTGGATTCGATAGCTTGCCACAATGGACTATCTTTTTGCCAAGCTAGTGCTTCTAATATTCTTTCTTCAATCTGATTTAAATGCTTCACAACATCACGCGGTAGTTGTTCTTCTGCTCGTACTATAATTTCTATAACTTTATAAAAGTAATAAGCTTCTAAATTCAAGGCCTTCAATATCCATGGAAACACCTTATCATTACTTTTATACGAGTAAATAACTATCTCTAAACAACAAGCGAACAAACATCGTATAAACCTTTCGTTCATAAGTAAATTCTGAAACAAACATACAAAATATTTTTTATACGTATAATTTACAGTATGTTTTTGATAAATGTATTTCACTCACCGTAATATCATAATTAGGCTTTTTACGTTTTTCGTCATTAAGAATCATCTCTAAAAATTTATAGAAAAGAGTTTGACCTAAATAAAGACGTTTTCTTCCAAAATCTAGAGTTGAACTTTCAGTAGTATCCGAGTTCCTGGTATAATTGGCACAAAATAATTCGCCAATCTCTCTTACTTTTGTCGTTACAAATGTTTTAACATCCTGGGTACAATTATTAAATATTTGTAATAAACTTGTACTTGGAGAAGACTGGCCAGCCAACATAGCCTGAAGTCTAATGACACTTTGGGTAGCAGTAAACACTTGAGTTACATTTGATATATCTTTTGGTTTAAGATATTTACGACCTGTTAGTGGAGTAGGAGGAGCTAAATGTTGTATTTGCTGCAAAAGTAAAAACATTAATACAGTAAACAAACACTGCTTGATGTAATAATTTAGTTTACTTTTAATGAAAGTATCATGAACTTACCCCTGCATAATGATCTCTTTTTGACTGAAATTGATCATGGATATCACCAGCATTAATCTGTGTAGGTGAACCTATATTGTCACTAGCATCTTGACCTAAAAACAAATTCAACTCTCTAAATATTTTTATATTTAGATAAACTTAAAAATATAAATAACGATATATTTAAATGTTTATTTGTATGTATATGGCTTAAAAAGGTAAGTCTATAACTATGTTAATAACCATGTATTTATATTATTCATATTATTTTTTAAATATACAGCTTATTAGTTGTAACAGTATGGAGAAATATAGATATACCATAACAATTTATTTCCAATCCAATGACAGGAATAATGAAAAGAGTTATAAACCTACCTTTCATTGTCATATGTTTTGGAAATCTAGTACGACAAACAATATCTCCTCCAACTATTTCCAAGCTTGATATTCCGTTCAGCCTGACTCGCCTCCACTCAGCTGCAAACCACAGCCAAGGCAAAGCAGACACAAATTGGTTAACCGCAAGAAATGAAAATTATTGGAGGACAAGATAAAAAGACAGCTAATGACATTTCTTTCTTTAGATTAAATATGAAAAATAAAAACAAAGAAATGTATAGACTTTAAATGATACTTGATCAGTCTTAATAAAACAAAAAAAGGTAAATGAAATAGTATACACATGTTGTGTGTTTGTTTAACAAAGTAACATCTAGTATAAATTTAAATAGAAAATCTAGAACATGTTAGCATGCTTTGGCATACTACAGTATGAGCTGCAACAGCATTGTAATCTTGAAAAATTAATAACAGCAAAAGGGAACAGAAAGTACATGCATAAGCTAAATTATATATGCCATATATCAATGTGTGTTATGTTAAAATAAAGTTTTTAATAAGCATTCAATAATCTTAAAGAGTTCTTACCTAAAAATATTCTTTCATCGAAATCTCCAACGCTGAGTACATGTTGTTCATATGCTTTATTGATAGCTTTACTGTTGCCATCAAAATTTAGAGCTTCTAAAATACCAGAAAGATTGGATTGATCTCCACGAAGTATTCTCTCGTTAAATAATTTATTTATATGATTCTTTAAATGGTATTCTTTGATAAATTTAGCTTCCAGAAAAACACCTTCATGACGTTCACACAATAACCTGACAATGCAATCTGGAGATTGTGGCGGTGTATAATTTTCATCGTTGAAATTTGGTGGTAAACCTGGAACCAGTTGGATACTTTATTATTAAAGTATTTGTTGAACCTGCTTGTAAATGAAAAAAAGGATAATGTTTTATCTTACCAGGAAAATTAGGATTGAGAAGATCTTTCCTATTTGCCAACAAAGCATTGGCATATATCAGGTCACAACAAACCAAAAGTAAATGATAAGAATTAACTAAATCATTAGAAATATCAGGAAATGCTCCTTTTATACAAATAAATAATGTCCAACAAAATTCAAAGACTCTAGCTGGTGTACAAGGAAATGTTTTATTCCTTCTTGATCTGGGTGGCCTTGAAATGTCATCTGCTGGATCTTTGAATATGTCTGTAAAAATTGGTTGATACTTTTTGAAAATGACCATAGAAACTGAAAAGTTTCCTTCGAGTTTTTCAATCTTTTCTCGGAAATCCTGTGGCATATTAGCCATGTCCGCCCATGATTTGCTTTTTGTAAAGAACTGTATTAATGGTAGATTGCACAATTGTAGAAGGCGAGTTAAAGATACACAATTCCCTTCTACATTAGCACCTGTTCTTCCAACTGTAGGTGTAGAAGACCGTCTACATGCTACATATAAAGCGCATCCTATCCAATGGAGCTGGTCACCCTGAAATATGACAATTATAAAATACATATGGGTATTACTCTTTCAAAACCTATATACACAGTATAGATAATTTGTATAGTGTATATTTGAATGAAAAACCGTAATAAAGATAAAATAACATGTAGGATGAAAAACAGGATATTATTATCAAGTTTAAAACAAGTTCGATAAAAGAAATATACTTGTTCTTACGTTACGAACATATACAGAATGGATGTTGTTTACTCTACTAAATATGAATCCTTTAATAAGACTGATATTAAGATTACCTCCAAAGTATAATTTTGTCGAATAGTTTCGTAAGACCTCCAAGCTTCCGAAGCAGCGGTTGCATCCATATTCAATTTCTGACATAAATCTTGATGTCTACTGTAAGTAGAATCCTCGATATCGTCCGACTGTCCCATTTTGGTCGGAGAATATTAAGAAAATGTAGTTTAAAGTAATATGGGCAAATTAAACACACGTATCACTTATGTGCGCCATACGAGAATGGCCTTACTAAAGCTGCTCCTTGGCGGGAAACTACACGAGCGCCGCCATATTTGCCATGTTGGCGGGAAACGTAGAGAGGCAATTAGGAGAAAAAAATTCTCAAGGATGATCTATACACTTGCATAGCTTTTACAAAATGATCTAAAGATCAAAGTAACTAGAAAGTTAATAATAACAAAGGTAAATTCTTTTCTTCAATTGAACTAATAATCAATTGAATGAGAATTTTTGTATCGTTAGGAACGAAACACAGTTTATTTCTTGATATTTTATAAGGTAGAATACGACGAATAATACAGCGAAGATTATATTTGTTTGCGTAATTTGAACACGTACTTCATATGCTGTTTCTTGTATCATTTTAAAAACTGTGCATATATGTAACATAGTTTGATATAAAAATTAAAGCAAAAATATTTGTTACAAAATTAAATAGAATAAAACCGTCTTTAGTATTTCATGATATTTTATTGAGATCTTTTTTATTTATTGTGAAAGCTCGCAGAGCCAATAAGAATGCTTGGAAGATATACGTAATACGGCGGTAAAACTTTAAAATATTTTTGCTGTTTGTCAGTCGTTGCTGACCAATCAACGTGCTCGTTTATTTTTTCAAGAGACCTACTGACTTCTGGTTCCATCGGACGAAATTTTTGCCGGGAAAAGGTGGAGTCATATTGATAGAGTGGAGGTATTATTTGTAACCTACTCAACTTATATTTGATGTAATGTGTTTCATACAACTTCTTTCATTGTTTAATAGGTAAAACTTAATCAGGAATACTAATTGCAACAATGTCAAGCCCGTTAGGACCACCTCGTTCCAATAGATCAGCAAGCAATGATAGCGGTTCTAATAAAGGTTTTGTATTGAATATAATCAAAACTTAAATTACTTTATACTGTATAAATATTAAGTATTTCAAAGGTTTCAAAAGTAAATTGTTAAAATTTTTTTTTAATAATGTACATCTGTCTAATAAAATTATTAAATTTTGTTACACTATGTATTTAAATTATAATTTTCATTACACAGGAACTCCGCAAAAGAGACCTAGTACTAGTACAGTGGAAACTCCATTACGATGGGGTAGTCGTCGTACTCAAGAGACAATTGCTGGGTCCTCTGAAGCTGGTTCCCAGATTCCTGTATCTTCTCCAATTGCAGCACAACAAACGAGTCCACTTGCAGCAGGGATGAGTGAAATAGATTTGTCATCTCCATTAAATTATGGTACACCTAGTTCCTTAGGTTCCATTCGTACACCACGAAGTGGTATAAGAGGGACACCCATTCGACAAAGAACAGATATCAGGACAGATAAACGTATGCGTCAAGTTAATTTGACTGAACCGGTAAATTATAATTATCTATTTTTGTAATTCTAATTTATAGTGTTAGTAGAACCAATATGATAATTAATGTTTCTTTTTAAGATACCTGAGGAAGAAAATATTCCAGGCACATCAGAAAGTGAAAATGCCGGCCCACAATTAGTAATATGGGGCACAAATGTGGTAGTTAATCGTTGCAAAGAACAATTCAAACGTTTTGTGCTTCGCTTTATTGATCCAGAAGCAGAAAATGATGAATTACCTGAGAATATGAATTTAACAGAACCATTGTACCTACAAAAGCTGGAAGAAATTCATACGTTAGAAGAACCATATCTGAATGTAAATTGTGCACATTTGGAGATTTTTGATGAGCAACTATATCGACAATTAATATGTTATCCACAAGAAGTTATACCTACTATGGATATGGCAGCAAATGAAATGTTTTTTGAGAGATATCCAGCAGCGGTTTTAGAGCACCAGATACAAGTACGACCTTTCAATGTTACTAGAACCAAAAGTATGCGATTGCTTAATCCAGAAGATATAGATCAATTAATTACTGTTTCTGGCATGGTGATTAGAACTTCTAATATTATGCCAGAGATGAGAGAGGCATTCTTTGAATGTATCGTATGTGGATTTTCAACTCTGATAGAAATGGATAGAGGTCGTATAGTGGAGCCTACAGCTTGCACAAAATGTAACAACAATTATTGTTTTACATTGATACACAATCGCAGTCACTTCTCTGATAAACAAATGATTAAATTACAAGAATCACCTGACGATATGCCTGCTGGACTCACCCCTCACACTGTTATACTTTACGCGCATAATGATCTTGTTGACGCTGTTTCCCCTGGTGATAGAGTATTTGTCACAGGAATATATCGTGCGATACCATTACGCTTGAATCCAAGGCAGTCTTATGTGCGTGCTGTTTATAAAACACACATCGATGTCGTTCATTTTAGGAAACATGATTCAAAAAGATTGTACGATCAGCAAGAAGGTAAAGATCATGTATTTCCTGCTGAGAGAGTAGAACTTTTAAAATTATTATCCCAAAAGGAAGATGTTTATGAGCGATTAGCTAGACACATAGCACCTAGCATCTATGAGAATGAAGATGTTAAAAAAGGAATTCTGCTGCAATTGTTTGGTGGTACCAAAAAAGGTGAAGGTGTCATCAGTAGGAAACATTTTCGTTCTGAAATAAACATATTATTATGTGGAGATCCTGGTACCAGCAAATCACAATTATTACAATTTATTTTCAATTTGGTTCCACGTTCGCAATACAGTAGCGGCAAAGGTTCCAGCGCTGTTGGTTTAACAGCTTATGTAACAAAAGATCCAGAAACTAGGCAACTAGTATTACAAACTGGAGCTCTAGTACTAGCGGATAATGGCATTTGTTGTATAGACGAATTCGATAAAATGAACGATAGCACACGTTCTATTTTACACGAAGTCATGGAACAACAGACTTTGAGTATTGCAAAAGCAGGAATAATTTGTCAACTTAATGCAAGAACAAGTATTTTAGCTGCTGCAAATCCATCTGAATCACAATGGAACAAAAACAAAACAGTAAATATATACACATTTCTGATTAAGTAAACACATTATATATGACAGTACTTGTACCATTATTATATTTATTATTTTTAGGTCGTAGAAAACGTGATGTTACCTCATACGCTTATGTCTCGTTTCGATTTAATTTTTCTTATGTTAGATCCTCAAAGTGATCTGTTTGATAGAAAGCTCGCGCGTCATTTAGTATCTCTGTATTATAAAACGGAATTAGAGGACGAAGACGATATCATAGATATGAGTATACTTCGTGATTACATAGCATTTGCTAAAGAACACATTCATCCAACTCTCAATGAAGAAAGCCAACAGAGATTGATCCAAGCTTATGTTGATATGAGAAGAGTAGGTAGTGGCCGTGGACAAATTACTGCATATCCAAGACAATTGGAATCTTTGATACGATTATCTGAAGCTCATGCCAAAATGCGATTTAGTAATGTTGTGGAAATAGAAGATGTGGAAGAAGCATGGAGGTTACATTAAAGATTAATGAAATTACTATGTTAAAAATGAAATGTTATCATTAAAAAAAATTGTATATTTATAACAGGTTACATCGTGAAGCTTTAAAACAATCTGCTATTGATCCTTTAAGTGGTAAAATAGATATCAGTATTTTAACTACTGGAATTTCTTCAGCAGCCAGAAAAAGAAAATTCGAATTAACCGAGGCTTTGAAAAAATTAATACAGTCTAAAAGTAAGACTTCTCTACTTAATTATCAGAAGATTTTTACTGAATTAAAAGGAGCATCAGAAGTGGTAAGTATATTTTATAAATTTTCTTGTATGCTTTAGTATATTTTATTTATTACTTTTTAGTTGGTAACGCGGGAGATGTTCGAGGATGCTTTAAAAGATTTACAAGACAATGGAGTTGTAATTGTTGTTGGTAAAAATTCGATTCGTATATGTTAACATTTTTTAAAGGTGCGTCTATTATTTTTATAATAAACTTTTTTTTCTTAAATCCTTTCCGTCTTTTCATTAACTTCATTTTGTCTAGCCGTTCCTTTAAACTTAAAATGCAGAAAGTGTACGAACGTTTAAAATTACGGTACTACGCTTATGTCTCAGGTATCTAGGATTAAAATACTCGTACACGCTGGACGGGTCTACGTCTTTATGATACCTGAAAATCTTATGGCAATCAAATAGAAAGCCTATAAAGTTTTGTTTATAGTTTCTTCCACAACACTCAACAAATAAAAATAGATTGTAGCTATTGTGGATAATTCATATTTATAATAATACTCATTATTTGAAAATGCAGAAAGGATGAAAATTTATAACATGAACAGTTTATTACAATTATTTTTACGTTTACCGAGGAAAAAAATATCTTCTGTAAACTACTATCATTCGAACTATTTTTTGTATAAAAATACACAATTTTTTATTTAATCGATCTATTTTTATCGCAATATTTCCTTACAGACTTTACAACATTAATCGAGAATAGAATTTTGTCGTAGAGTTCCGCTCGCCATGACGGTACTAGGCTTGCCGAACTTGTGGAGGTTTATGAGGAAACATTCGTCAGGCAGGAAATTACAAACCCTCCGAAGTGAAATGGTTTGAGAAAGGTTGTAAATCAGCGTACCAGGTCAGGCCTCTTCTTGAAAACTGACCATTTACTATTTCAAGGATGTCTTACATTACTATTTTTTCTTTACCCGACGCGTATTTTTTAGTAGTTCTGATGATATTTAGAATAAATATTTTTTTAATGATTTTATTTATTTATTAAGAACCTCACGAACTATTATATACTTAGTTAAATTATCATTATACTATTAGAAATAATTGTTAAAGCGATCGTGTAAACTATACGAATATTTTATTTATTTATTCATATTCACTTGGCTTGACCGATAGCAATGGTCAGTTTACGCGTTGAAAACATTGAAAAATGTACCTACAAGAAGAAAGTCAGCATGTTGTTTCGTTGAAGAGCTTGGTAAAACCGAGGCTTGCCAGGTGTACGCTAACGGCAGGCCTACATGAAATGCTTTTGACGAAGTCTGGAGAATTCGATCGGAGAAATCCGGGAACAGAGGAAAAATAGGCAAAGCACCCCGCGGTGCAGGCAATTTCCAGCAAAGGATCATTGTTCCGTATTTGAAGGCTTCCGTAGAATATAATAAGGTGTGCGTGACAAGCGTCTCGTATTTTTCTAGAAATGCGGAAACGTACGGATGGAGTAGCAATCTCAGGTGTGAGCAAAAATTTTTCCTATCGCAAATTAGATCAGCGTATTTTTAAAGATTCAAATAGAACAGTCTCAAGAATATTTATTCCAAATAAATTAACTAACGAATAACTTTTGTTATTTAAAGAACGACGAAAATGAAAAATAACAGTAAAGTTTCTAAACATTTTACAAAACTTTAAATATTCGACACGACAATGTTCTTCTTGTTGTTAAAGAGCCGAACGCGTGCAAAATCGAGAAAGAAAGAAAACTCAATGCGCAAGAGGATACACAAGGGTTGCCGGGAATCCCATCCCTTTTCTGAATGTCCGCGTTCTGTCAATAGGATCAATGCGGTACATCGATAATACGACGAGACGTGCCAGCGGCAGAGATTTTTTCCAAAATTCTCCGAAACCGCTTCGAGTGTCAGCTTGGAAACTGGAAAGACGTACGTGTACAGAAGCTATAGAAATAGCAATAGAGGATCTCAATATTTCTTCGCCGTTAAAAAAGTAAATTTTCTACTCGTTTGTTTTTTACTCGAAATCCGAAATCTAATCGACGATAAAACAACAATTAACCTTTGACATTTCTTCGATTTAAAGAAGAATATTACACCCCCGAAGCGCAAAAGTTAACGGTACATCTTTTGTAACGCAGAAACACCGAGATAAATACGTCAAGGAATTCAACCCTCCCAGTCCTGTGCGATATGGAAACTGTCGAGAAAAACGGAATCATCTTATCGTTTTATTGTCCGACCGATCTACCGTCCGTTTCAATTCTTCGTTTTCCAAAATACATATTTAATTATACATAATACACGGTCATTATTTGATCAACGTATGCATATCTCTAATTTCACATAGATAACATATACAATTTTTTATTAGAATTACCCGAGTATTCTCTGAATGTATCGGCTATGTTCATCCCCCGGACGTTCTTCACGAATGATAAATAAGTAAAAAATTACAAAAATCATCTTCGAGAAATTTACTTTTTGCCACACACGTTAAAAAAGTACGCGTAAATACGTTCTTTACATTTTTTTAGGGTCCAAATCGCAGTGTCAGTGTCGTTGAGACGAAACGACCTGTAGAGAGATCTATATATACAGCTGGCGCCCACGCTTCATGCGCGGGCGTCGCGACGGAGGCGTCGTACTACGTAGTTTTGCACTTGCGGTGACCTTGGGAGCACCCACGTATCAGGGAGAGAAAGAGGGGGTAAGTATATTCGTTCATCGACGTTCCCATTCCCTTCTGTCCCTCTCTCACCCTACCATTGAGATACGCGAGCGACGTATAACGTCGTACACAGCCATGGGCGCACACGCGTGCGCGAGCGCGCCCCCGTACACATGTACGTACGTACATTCACGATTCATCGTTCCTTGGAAAGCTCACTCCCCGTTACACGATAGTATTGATGATCGGATATGCGCGTCTTGTCTAGTTCATTGTTTAATGACGCCAACAAGATGAATTTCTTGGGACGATTTAACAAGATTGTGATTATTCCAGGATAACATCATTGATCAGTCTTTGCTTGGAAACAACGCTTTCGTCGATACACATGTACACCAAAGTGGTCCTACGATTGTGGAACTATGAAACCAAGTCTCTTTGTTATCTGGTAATATTTATCTGTCGACTTTTATTTATCGTATATTTTTCTTGGCCCTTTGAAAGTACATAGGGTGAAAAAAAGAAAGAAAAAAAAGAATATCACGTCCGATAGAATGGCACCTTGCTATCTCCTTTAAACAAAGTTACTAGAACGTTATCTTATCTTCGTTAGATACTTTCATGCGTTTTCTGCGACAGGATATACGAGATCGAGCAAGTAGAAGAATTTCCATTCTCTTTCTATGATTTTCTTCGAAGAAGCTTAAACGTAAGAAGATTATTCGTGGAAGAGTCGATGTTGGTTGGAGAGAAATGAGAATTTTCTTCTGGAAAAGCATCCACCAAGAGAGGGTATATGTCTGATTACGTTTATTGATGCAAGAACGTGAGAGCACTACGATTCTCTGTATAGAAATGAAAATACACACGCGTATGGACACACTAGTGCGCGCGCGCACACCAGCGCACACATAGAACACCTGTATGCGATGTCGCGTGCGCGCGCGTGCTTACCCACGCGCACCGGGTGGTTGCTGGTTGGTGGTAGCTAATGAAGGGTGGAGGGAAGTGTAGAGAAGGGGTGACGTGAAAGATAGAAAGCAGGGAAAGAATGTGTTTCACGGCTCGATCGTTAAAGCGGCACATAGCGCCCCACCACGTGGCCGTGATACGCGTACAAGTTCATTCATAAAATTATACGTCTTATACTAATTCTTTTTTGCGTCCGATCATTGATAGATAGATTGGGGATAAAAAAATACAAATGTTAGCATGGACTCTTACGTATTATCAAGTTTGTAATGAAAAATGATCATCGGTAAAAGTAAGTAAACATAACGTGTATTTCAATATGGAAATGTCGAAGCAAATACATTCTCCATAATAATTAATAAGACCTAATTAGAAGACTACATATATACATACATGACTGATATATGTATTACTTGTAAGGGTTGAAGTCTCATGATGACGCCTCTCCCTTTCACGAAACGTGATTTATTCGATCGACTTCAGACGAAGGTCACCGTTTTAACGGAAAACCGCAGCGTTCGACGAAAAGCAAATAAAAGTATAACGACCGAAGCTGCATTGAGCGAGGCGTCCATTCATGATCTCCCGACGCAAGCGCTCTATCGTAAAGACGCATGGCGAATGGCGACGTAAAAGGGGTTCGAGGGGTGAGTTGCATCTCCTACGTAATCAGGAGAATTGTAAACTGGGCTGGTGCTCGCGAGCGTTTATGTTGAACGATACGTTTCAATGTCTCTATGAAATTTTATAGGTCTTGTCTGATACCCGAGAACAAGGATGAAATTCAAGTAGGGGTGGAGAGCCATTAAAAAATAAATGAAGAAGAAATTGGAAAACTCATTGGTGTGGATACCAATGAAGACTCGTGAGAAACAGGTATCGAAGCTTTCTATTACACTTTTAAGGGTGGGGGGGGTGCAGCGATAATTTCACGTAATAAACTTTATAAATTATATTTGCCATTTAAATCTCAATCGCATCTGACTTTTTATGGATACCATATATCTACGTATCGTATTTTCTTGAAACCCATGTTTTGTCGTATTTAATAGGACGAAGAAAGGACACGAATGTGCGACTTTATCGGAAGAAAGAGGGTTCTCGGGTAAGAACACAAAAAGATATCAGTTCGTAGAATACTTTTCAAGGTCACCACGTAAGGGGTTAGCGAGCAAGCAGCAATGCCTCCACGGGATAAAAATAAAGCGAGTCGCACACACAATGGAGAGGACATTGTCGGGGCCAAATTGTGCGATAGGGGAAAGCGATCGCGTAATCGTGTATATTGAACGATTTAATAACGTCGCTAAAGATTTACGCAGGGTGGACGATTGCGGCAGGTTGTGTATAATGAAAATCGTTCTTGATACGTACGCACGCAGGAACTTAATATCGTCGATGTCTAGGTTAAGAGAAAGGGGCAAAAGAGATCTCTAGAAATCGCAGGCCTGGCGAGCGTAGCACCGCGGGGGTGTGGATTAGACACACGCACACACGTATATATACGTAGAAAAGCGAGTGTACATACGAATAGAGCGCCCGAGAGAAGGGGGTGCGTTTGCGGGGCTCCGATTGGTCGAACGAGAGTCGGGTTGCCGAATGGTGGGGGGCGCGGGTCTTTAAGTCTCAGTCAGAACTACTGGAGTAGACGAACTCGATCTCAGTGCGGACGGAAAGCTCGGTGCGCGAAGTCCTCTTACGTTCTGTGAAGTACACGTGTGTAGCAAGGAAAGAAATAACGAAACAAAGTAAGAGATAAATAGAGAGGTAGAAAAAAGAGATATTTTCGTAGCGACAAAACACGCGTGGCCTTTTCTCGTTTGCATTGTTGTCTTCGCTTTCACAAAACTCTGTATAAGCTCACGCGGTTCTTCAGAGCTTGTGTGTACGTGTGTTTGTGTCTGTCTCTCTTTCTCTGGTGTGTATGCGTGCGCTCGCGCGTTATATGTATACACGCGTGTACGAGTGTATATAGTGCGGTCACGTAAATACAAGATCGTTGCTGCTATCGTCGCCAACGTCGAATGTTTATGAAGTAAATGCTGGTGAAGTTACACCGTGCTCACCATCAGGACGAAACGGTCGGCGTGTTATGAGGTCTCCATAAATCGAAGGTATTTACGTTCGCTCGACGTACGTACGTATGTACACATCTATGTACGTCCCGTTTTTTAAAATTCCACGCAATAATCGTCCCGACGTTCGATGAAAATTTTTTCTGCAAAATAGATCGTGTTCGAGCATGAAAAAAGTTCTCTGATGTTTACGCGTAATTAAACTACTTGTAAAAAGTTATATAAAACCTATGGCAGCGTTAAAAATTTGATAGAAATTTTGTGGTATCGAAGAATTGTGAAAAACGCATGGCAACAAACGCCGATAGAAATTTAACAGATAGAGATAAATAATGATAGGACTAATACCGTTGAACTTCTATCGGGAACATAATACGCGACTTTGTGTCGTAAAGTATATCCGTTGAACGACATTGAAATTCAAACAAGCGCAGATATACTTGCGCGACGTTGCGAGAAATAATTAACGAAAATTAATGAGTTCGTTTTTGTTTCCGGTATTTCGTGCTCGTACAAGAAAAAAAAGAGAGGCAGAAAAGAAACGACGGCCACCCAAAACCAGGAAATATTACACATTTTGCACTTTTCAACGCTTTCGAAGTATGAACTTGGGCCGTTCGAATACGCACTCGTGACTGATTTAAATTTTTTCATTTTCACTTTCAACAACACGATTTTCGTCGCAACGCTTTCGAATCGTTTTCTTTTGCGAGACTCCAACTCTTCTGGCGGGTTGGAACCACGCCAAACTCTTATTACGAACTTGCCGGGAAGAGTAAAAGCGATAGATATATACAATATATATATATATAGATAGTGAAAATAGTAAGAATTAAAGGGCTTAGTTTAAAGGGTTCAAAAGACCCTGTAATATACGTATAAATATAGAATTTATATAAAAAAATATTTTTGGCAAAGTGTAATACACCAACATTTTTAAGGGAAAAGAAATTCGTGATTACCCCGTGGAAAATTTTGAGAGCCTCTTTCTTTATCTCCCTCTCTCTTTTCTGGATCTTCTTACCGATTCACATAGACGTAGAAACATACCTAAGTACGGGAAGGTCGACTATGGTTGCCAATGGTGGTGGTGATGGTGATGGTGGTGGTGTATGCGCGCACGTGCGCCACAATGTTCGCGCGCGTGGGCGTACTCTCTCTTTCTCTTTCTCTTTCTCTTTCTACCTTGCTCTCTCTCCCTCTCTTTCTCTTTCTCTCTTTCTCTCTGCGTGTAAATGCGAGGAGCCGAGTGGTTCATGCGCGCGCGCGCGCGCCTTCAAAACCACCACCGACCCTCCGCGTAGGTATCGGACCTTTTACTTTCTCCTCCTTTCTGACCCTCGAGAGGAAAAGCAGGTCTGACCTTGGTCGCCATGGCAATTTCAAGGATGCCACCCTCGAAATGCCACGAAGCATCCGGAAAATGGATAAGTCTCTTTTTCTCCTGCTGCCAATACTTTGTCCGAATTTCTACATGGAAAATTATCTACTATCTTCATCTTCTTTTTTAGTCTAACCGCATATAGTAACAATGAGAGATAGAAAAAGAGAATTTTGGATTATTCTGTAACGGTACAATGTTTTGCAAGAACATAATTATTTTGTATATATTTTATATATGTTTGTAATATACATACGTAAAGTATATGTAAAATACTTTATCTATAAACTATATATATTGTTATATATTTATAGTGTGTAGTCTACAAATGTATACATGGTATCGGTACGCGATCAGGTCATTGAATTTCGAACCAATCGATGATAAACAGTAAACGATAAATCGTCACAACATCACATACGTAGCTAAGACTAGAAATCCGTTGTCTTACTCTTCGACAAATCGGCCGATTCGGAAATCGATGTTTTACACCAACCGGTCTAATCGACCGGATCTACAAAACACGCACCCGAAAAGGTCTTCCTGTGTTTCTTTTTCCAGAATGTCCCGTTCGAAAACTTTATCTTAAGAAAGCATGGATAATATTGTAGTTAGTAAGATCACTGAGAAATTTGTTGTGAATGTAATAGAGGAAGAAGATGAAACGTTCGTTGGTTCAGGATATATTCAGGATATACACTGGTCTGGATGGATTCGAGCGACTCGGGACGAGAAAGGGACCCCGGAGTCCTTCGTTCGTGAAGGGATATATACCTACGCCGATTTCCCGTGGTTATTGATTTCCGTGGGGTCCCATGAGTGGAAGCGGGACCCTATTTCTTGATCCCAAGAGCAGAAGGGTATTCTGCTTCCTTGTTGCTCGGTACTCGCTTTCAGCGGCCTTGAACCAGCTGCCGTAGAGGTGTCCCGATTTCAAAACTGGAACAAACAGTATCTTCCGTGCGCTTCCGAGACCTTTTTTCAAATCGGCATTCTCTATTTTTCCAATTTGTCCGGATACTTTGTTATTTTTTTTATAATTTGATTTTTACCAATCTATCTCTGTTAGTGAGAAATCAGAACTTACGTAGGTAGTCCTGATAAAATGGAAAAGTATTCTTTCTTGCGTTGAAACGAAAGAACATACGCGTACATTTTTTTCGAACTTTCTTTTTCAACCTTTTTACAACCAGTTAACAACGTTTTACATTAATAAACAGCGAAGCCTTAACGTCTGTTGCAGCTTCGAGATATTCCGGCGAGTAACGAGGGAGAAGATTACCACGGATCTATCGATTATCGTCACGTCTCAAGATGAGTCGTGGCCAAAATTACAATCGCGGCACGAGTTTCTTTGAAAGGTACCAACAGGAACAGCCAGAAAAGGAGCAGAGTATCGACACGGATTTATTATGTCAGGTAGCTCTACAAATTTCTTGCTCCTACCTCTCCAACATTATTATCAAAGTGCATATTTACAAATTATTGGCTCATTAGTAATAGACATTTTCTAATCTCTATTAATAAACGTGTTTTCAGGCATTCTTATATAACTTTTTTTCTCTTTCTTTTTCATGCAGACTACAAACAAGTCTCCGTGGCAGTTCATAAAGTCCGGTTATTCCAGTGCAAGTCCAGCGGGTACAGCGTCACCAGGAAGTAGTCCGAATTCTCAGTGTTATGGACACTCATCCGACGACTTGAGCGTCGATTCGTTGATTAGTAGCTTGCTACAGGTCGTAAATGGCGATAGTTACAGCGGCAATTCGATCCCGTGCGACGTTAGGTTTTCTCAAACAGGGGGCTTCACCAACAGATGCAGGGACTGCGCAGATGGGCTCTGCGAATCATGCCTGTTGGGGCGTCAATCGGTAAGGGGTAGTTCCTTTTACTCCTTAGAAACTTCGTCGTTCACTTTGCGACTCCGCGTTCGAATCGATGCGTCGGTAAAAGGACAATTTTATACTGTGCGTATGC
>JAIFRP010004405.1:1431594-1453883 GCA_032403825.1 Odynerus spinipes
GCTCTGTTCAACCTCCTTATAGCCTCGTGCGCGTTCTGATTCTCTTTCTCACTCTCTACTTTTCCCACCACTCTCCCGGATCGCCTCCCCTCCTTCGAAGAAGCTTCACCGTATTCTCCATCATTTCGAACCTAAACTAGGCTATATTTTCAGCACGCTTCAACCTCGGCTAAGCGTGTGTACTCCTATCTCGTCATACGTTTCGTATATCGTCTTACTTTGTTTCGTGCTCCCTCCTAGCCACGTTCTCTCTCTTTTCTTCCTAATGTTATAATTCTTCTTTCTCCTTCTCTCTCGTTCTCAACAAGGCTTTTTCTCTCTCCCCCCCCTTTCCCCCCTAACCGCAACCCTCTCTCTCTTTCCTCTATCTCTATCCTTCCGTACGTACGTATGTACGTACGCACGCATACTCACGCACACACGTTGTACGCGTATAGGTATAGAGAGGTACCGGGTAGAGAATAATCGTCGCGCGACTTTACGTATTCTCGCGCACATTACGGACGTTTCCAGGCTCCAGGATGCAAGCTATCAAGTGCGTGGTCGTCGGTGACGGGTACGTAGAAATTCTTTAAGGCACGATCGAAAAAGTGGGTCGTGAGGAGACACAAAGGGTAATAATAAACAGGCCAAACCCATGAACGATGACGATGAGTTGTTACCTCAGTGGCTCAGCCTCTCTCCAGCTTGTTCACCTCGAAACTCTGAAAGCCCGTCTTTCAATGTGGTTCACGAGTTCACCACGCCCGTGAGCTTGCTGATCATGTTTTCTATGTTTTCTAGATAAAGCCGTTCCATTATATTTTCCAGTACCGTCCTATCGAGAAGATTTTTAACGAAATGTATATTACGCTTGTAGGTTTAGTATCAGGGACAAATCGTTTATTTAGCATTTCGCGCGAGACAATGTATAAGATACAACGATGATTAGGTTTTTGTCTTAGCTTCCCCTTAGAACATTGTCATCTTTAAAAAAAGAAAAAAAAGAAAAAAAGAGGAGAAATGCATTAGATCTTATGATTGCTTGAAATATCATGAGACTTGTGTCATCGTTTCATACATATCTTACTTTCACAATGAAACAAACGATAATAATTATTTATGAATTGTATTTGCAACTACAGAGCAGTGGGTAAGACGTGCCTCTTGATAAGCTATACCACCAATGCATTCCCGGGAGAATACATCCCAACAGTTTTCGACAACTATTCTGCAAATGTCATGGTGGATGGAAAGCCCATTAACCTTGGTCTATGGGATACGGCTGGTCAGGAAGATTATGACAGATTAAGACCGCTATCCTATCCACAGACAGATGTATTCTTGATTTGCTTTTCGTTGGTAAATCCTGCAAGTTTTGAAAACGTTCGTGCTAAGTGGTATCCAGAAGTACGCCATCATTGTCCTGCTACTCCGATCATTTTGGTAGGCACTAAGCTAGATCTGCGCGAAGACAAAGAAACTATTGAGCGTCTTAAGGATAAAAAACTGGCACCTATTACTTACCCTCAGGTTTGTAACACTTAGTTCTTTTCAACAAGCGTTTAAAATATTTGATTGTTTATAGTTGTTATTACAATAATATTATTGTTTTTAGGGTTTGTCAATGGCAAAGGAGATAGGTGCTGTAAAATATTTAGAATGTTCTGCTTTAACGCAAAAAGGTTTGAAGACTGTTTTTGATGAAGCAATTCGTGCAGTTTTATGTCCTGTTCTTCAGGTGAAACCCAAACGCAGGTGTTCCCTTCTATAATATTAATTGTTATTTTTTGCCTAACGGTCTGGAGTTCGATCGAGCATACTACCATTTCATCTCCAGTCTGTCAATTTTAATTGAATCACTGCAAGTTACCGATCTTCGACCCCATGGTGCAGTCTGCGCCCAGCTCTTGTAGACTGACAGCAGCTGCCATGAAAACGCACAAATATCAATTTGATGATTCTTATGCCGAAGGATCGAATAACATTGAGTCAAAATTTACACTAATTGGAAACAAATCTATGCTGTTACCTCTGGTATCCAAAATTAATAAGATCCAAGCACTTGTATTCTGTGCCCATTGTATAAATTTCCAGTCCAAGCTTTAATCTTGTAACAAAGAAAAGAACAAGCAGACTGGTATTCTAGATAAACAAAGTATGAAAGATGCCGAAAGAAGAACTGATTCTGTACAGTATGCTAAAGTGTGTTATTAATATTACGATTAATAATTATATATAAAGGGTAAAATACAAACATTGCTATGTAATTGTACAAGAGGTCAGAAATTTAATACTATTCAGCTTAATCAAACGGGAAAGTGATTTGTGTATAGTTTGCAGCTGTATATACACACATAAAAGGATAAAAAAAATCTTTAGAATCTTGTCTTCATAAGGAAAGATACGTTAGCGTGATCCATCGATCATAGACATACTACATTACTTTAGTAAAATTTCAGATATTATTCCGTTTAACAATAATTAGCTATAAGAAAATATTTTTCAAACTATGTCCTAAATTCATGAAAGTTTGTGCTTATGTGTATGTATATATAGGTGATATACACAAAAACAAAATCAGATCTATAAAATCGAACTGTTATGTAATCACGACAGTATATGCAATTGCAAACCATAGAAGATGGCATACCTTTTTAATTAAACTGATCAACATTTCTCTATACATACCAGAGTTTAACACAGACAATTGTATAAGTTTTTGGTGTATATGATATGAGTATGTATGTAAAATCGATTTATTACATTCTCTGCTTCCTGCTGTTTTTTACAGTTTTACTGTAAAATCTGTTATCAGTACGCACAGTACACCATCTTGATGTTGGCTGTCTTGCATTACAGCTGAACATTACACATACGTAAAACTGAACGAAAGGAGCAGAGGATAGGTGTATGCAAAATAAGAAGCAGTATAAATGAATGAGTGTACGACAAGTATGTTAGGTGCGTGATAGAAAGGGAGCATGAATGTGTTAAGAATAGAGAAAAACAAATCTATAGCAAATAATTGTACATAAACGCTAAAGTTCAAATGTATTCCTATTATTATCACTTATGTGTATAAGTCACTGATCGAATCTAAATCGAACGTTACTTGTTTTTTTATATATATATTATAAATATATATAAAACAGGGCTGGATCAAGATCTATATTCGAACGTCGTAAATCCACTAACCTGTGCAATCTATCGGGTGGAATTAGGATTCGGTCCATGGAAAAAACCATAAATACTGTAACTAAATATGCTTTATTAAATGGGTGTTTATTAAGCATCTTTCTATTTTTCTTGTTAAACTATGTTCTTTATAATCCTACTTTATTACGCTGAAGCATCAAAGAAAGTATTTATTAGCGATGTAACTTGGTCCGGCGTATATTTAGCATATTTTGCTGGATTTTTGGAGAAGGATACTCCACGATATTTATTATAAAAAGCAGTATATAGGGGAATAATGGCTTGTTGAAGCTCTTTACGTATTTCTTCGCGTAAACGTCCGTCAGGTACAGAATAAAAACGCTGACACTTCGCAAGTTCTTCCAGTTCTCTCGTAAATCCTAAAAATTTCTCTTTGAGTACTTTAGAACCAGGTTCTGCAAAAGAAGAAAAAATGTAAATTAATACATTGTTTCAAGTTATCGACGACAAAGTTAAACGTGTCATTACGATTAATTTATATATCAAAGTATAAACCTGGTTCATCGGAAGAATGTTCGAGATAGGCTCGCGCTTTAACAAGCGTTGTAGAGACATAATTGGCTTTATCTTTGACAAGCAGATCAACGTATGTTTGTTCGACAGTTGGTTCTGCCAATAATAAAAGTTCCATGAGGGAGCTGCGACGTAAAGCATTCACAACATAATTATGATTATTCAAGCGAAAGAGCGCTCGTAAGGAAGGATCAGAATATGATGCGTCGCTCTTGCTCACTAATGCTAAGTTTAATTGCGCTAAGACTTTCTCTGTAATGTTGTAAAGCAGTATTAATTATGTCGAATTATAGTTATTTCAATTAAAGCAAGATTAATACTAACTAATGTAAACGCCAAGTACGATTCTATGTGCATTTTCCGTTTGTTTCGCAGCGGATGAAACAACAGATTCCACATCCGCGTTACGCCGGAGAACTATTCCCGCAGTATCCGCGTATTCAGCCAATTGTTCAAGAAAAACTAAGACATTGCTTGTGCCTTCCGCTACAGTACCATCTTTGGGTAAAACTGCGCTAGATTCATTTCGAACACTTTCTGCAAAATCTTCTAAAGCTTTTGCCCCCTGAAAAATATTTTTATATTAGTACAAGAAAAAGCGCTATTATGTATTAAAGATACTTCGAAGGACATACAGTCGCATTTAGTGCATTGAGTACAGATGCAAATTTAGACCTAAGAGCATAGTCGCATCCTTCTACTGTCCTCTCTAGATCTGGTTTAAGTTCTCCAAGATGCTTCAAAATTGGAAAAACTACCAGAACGGCAGAAAAATCACGTCTCGCGATACATCGTTTGGCTCTTGCTGCAATACTTTCTCCATCATGAGCCACAAGATCCATAGCATCGCGTACTGTAGCTTCAAGTACTTGAAGTTGTAAAGAAGGTGGCAGGATTCTACTAACCAATGAACGCTCTGCTTGCATAAGTTTATGGAGTCCTGCAGTTAGTAAAAGATAATTTTCCATTTCCTGCTCATCCGGTGCTATATCTTCAATTGAGCATCCAGATAGTTGCGGTTGTGGTTTCCTTGATGCAGTCAAAGATAAACCAAACCCAGTTGTTTGTGATGCCTTTAATAACATTTTACTTGCTTTTTTCTCAAGTGCATGTTGTAATCTTCGCGATGCCCATCGTCCCGTTGTTTCTTGAGTACCGCTCGAATGACGATTGGCAAATTTAGCTCTCTGGAAACATTTAGAAATTGAAAATATAATACTTTGCATTGTGTACATAATATTATTTTACATTCGTAACTATATCTTCAATTATTGTCTTTACCGGCATTGGACTGCCTGCATGCGTGCTTCCACCGCTTGCACTTCTTTGATGTTCCTTAAGTAACTGTAAAGATCGAAGGACAATACTAGAACGGACAGAAGCATAAATTTTTCCATGTTTATGTTGACCTCTCTCTTCTAACCAATTAGCAATTTTAAATAAGTCATCCATAACAGCTTCTGGCAATTGACATAATGATTGGGGTGCATCTTCTCCACTTGTATCTTCATCGGAACCAATAAGATCGAGAAGAATGATTGGTAAAATAGGTTTACTTTGTCTGGTCAGAATATCATGGAATTCTGTATACAAAGCTTCTAACCCAATGCCAAATAAACTCGTAACATTCTCTAATTCTACAGAACTTGGATTATTCTTTTGAAAGTATCGCTGAGCATTGTATAAACGATTCATAGAATCAAGAAAATTGCTTAAACCCGCAGAACTGCTAGGTCCATTACGTACTGATTTCTCTACTTCTTGACATACACCATAATATCCAATAGCATGATCCAATACACTAAGTGTTCTCTCAATGTCTGTAATAAATACAAATATAAATTTGTCAGATTGATTAATAAGAGGTAAAAGTTATTTATCAAATTTATTAATTTTCAAGCTCATACATACTATGTTGTTGAGATTGTAAATTTCCAGTCTCATTGTACACAGGAAGTATGGTACGCCTCAAAGTAGCTAAACGTTGCTCCAAAGAAGAAAGGATACCAAGAACTCCGCTTGTCAGTTTCCGACTTCGTTCTTCTGCATCTTTTAATGCTTCTAAAGCTGCAATCTCTGATTCTAATTTACATTGTATTTCAAATCTTCGTTCAGAAGTGTCACTTAAAGTTGTATGCATTTTTTTAAATGTTGCTGTCTTCCAAGATATATAAACAACTATGTACTGTTATTAATTTTAAGCAACAAGATATGTTAAATTAGAAATGAGACTTATATTACCTTGTAACAATGTTATTTTTATACATATTGTGATACAGTCATTACCTTGACAGGATAAACAAGAGGTTAAATCGAAAAGTCATCTTATATATGTGTTCCTCTACATGTGTCACAAGAAGCAACAAAGGTGATTAAACGTTGGGCGTATATACAATATTAATAGCGCCACCTACTAATCAATAAGATACGTAAAACTATTTTAAAATATCCGAATAATTTTTAATGGAATCAAAATGTTACTCAACATAATATTACGATAGAGTATATTTTTGTTATCTACCAATTATATATTTTGAGATAAAATTTTTAATTTAAATTGTATAAGACGCACAGGATAATAAAATATATTTATTATTATAAAATCGTTTACAAAGCTTGATTTTTTACAAACCTGTTTTCATTGAAATTAAATTAATAATTTTGAATATGGCGCCATTCTAGCGGATAAAAAGGTTATCTAACGGATGGAAGTAGGTAGAATCAAAGAAATATTGGACCAATCATAAAGCACCAATAAGGTGAATGACCTTTACATATATTCACTAAATATTTTGACGAATCAAAAATGGAGATTTATATAAAATTAATTTGATTGGATGAACTCATATTACACCTGTTGATTGGTCAATTTTTTCGAATGTTAAGCAATGAATAAAACTTATTAATTCGAAAACACTAGCAAAATTTTAAAAAGTAGAAAAACAGGGGAAAAGTTTTGGCACATGAATTGATCTTTCGCATAATATTTTTCTTCAAATTGATTTTATAATGGAAAGAATAATTCAAATGCATCCCTCGATGTTGGTGTATATTTCTATGGTGACAGTATAATAGATAGCGACATATTAAGAAAATGAGTGGAAGATGTTGGAACATTTTGAACACGTAAGTTACCGAACGTGATCGCGTTAGTCAAAATTGGTTAGCCATGCACTGCCATACGAAACCTCCTAGGCAAAGGTGGTGCTGTTCGGCGAGAGAGGGGGGGAACCGCGGTCACGTGACCGAGCTGCGTTTTGAGCGCACTAACCAGGTACGAGTGAATTCGTTGTTTTTTTCGTGTTTTTTCGCGCGCCGCGGCCGAAAAAGCCGAGGCGTCGTGAATTCCGCTTATTTCTGCCTTTGCACGCGCCCCCAAGGACGCGAACGACCTTCGTAATAACCGTGAGTTACACGCAAATACTTTGGCTGAACCTTCTTACGGGCGACCCATCGATGTTCCGCTGCGATGATGGTTGACAAGCCTTCCTCACAGATCCAGAAATGGCGTCTCCCGTGCACATGGTCTACTAAAAGCGTACAATTTTGTTCTCGTCGTTACGGTGTATACGATCTCTTAGGAAAACGTTTGTGCCCGATTCTACCAGTCTCGAGTGAGAGTTCTTCTACAAGCTGCTGCCCCAACTCGGCAACGTACCAGACGGAATGTCTTTTGTGCTACTCTTCGTAATCGTTCTTGCATACTCGGCGCTTACGTCAAAATCTTTTTCTTCTGGTACTCTCTCTTTAACCTTGGGAAATCCGTGTGTTTTGAATTAGCTTTGAAACTTTCGCACTCTAAGTATCGTTCGACTTCTCTCTGCAGGATACCCCATCATCATCGAGAAGTCTCAAGAATTCCTATGATACGATCGTCTTAATGACTATTCCAACGTATACTTCGATGGTTCCATTGTTCTTTGAAACTTTGTTTGTTGATAGTACAATGTTTGGATCTTTTATATTTATCCCAAGACAAATATTACTTAGCCGCCCTAACCTTTTATGACCTAAACATTTAATGAGTGAAGTTATTGCAAATCTTGATTGCGCTAACACTTTAGTCTTGTATTTTAACAAAGGAAATGTTGTAACACGATTCTTAAAATTTTTTCTCTGATGTAAATTTATGATTGAAACCTTAAACGCACAAGTTATAGCTATTTTCGAAGTTATACTCTTTATAGCATGTAGCACTATCTATTCGAAAACATTTTTTGTTACAACGTGTACATTCCTTTGCTTTGTGTTATTACGAATATACTTTTTATGTATTATTTATAATCTGTACTAGATTAATTATTTTTATTTTATTTGTGTATATTTTGTGTTTATATATTTATAGCAATATTTGTTTACATTTAATATCTTATATATACATAACGATACAGCAGAATTATAATTAATTAGATATACTTATTCCACAATTGTCAGCATATTTCATAACGTATTTAAAAAAAAAGCAATTGTTTCTAACTTTACATACATTTAAAAATAGTATATTTTCATATGTTGTTATAGCATATACTTGAGTTATTAGAATATGTCATTTATAAATAAGTTAAAGAAGTATAATTTAAAAAGATTTGTATACTTATATAATGGCAAGACTTAATTATGTTAGAAAAATTGAGTAATACATCTACTATTACTGTTTTCAAAATACTTATGGATATGTTTTCTACATAAAGCACTTGTAACACATTCAATAAAATTATCGTATACAGCCTCTTTTATAACTAGGCTATGATACAAATATATTTGATCTTTCATAATTGTATGTAGAAACTTTCATAACATTTCAGATATTTTTTGTTACAGATTGTAAATAGAGAGTGTATATAGAGTAATAGGTGAGTGAGATAAGTGTGTGGAGCTATATTTGGCAATGAGTTCAAGTAACAAAACATCAGTGTCCTCCAGTGGGAGAGGCACTAATAAAAACAAATTATCACAACAACATGGAAAATCAGATCATCATCAGACTAAGTCATCTGACTCAACAAAGCATGATAAAGTGCAGGTTAGTAATATGTATGTGCAGTTTCAATACTGAGAAAAATTGATTTATATCGTTACTTCTATTTCTATGTATAAAGGTATGACGAATGTAGAAAAAAAGTAATAAAATTATGGTAGGAATGAAATAAGGTCCATTATTTATGAAATTTGATATAAATTAAACATGGTATTATACGTGATTATTATCAAAGATAATAATCATAATTAATAAATATACTGGTTTTATTAATTATAAATCTTTCATTAAACCAGAAAGTTATTCCTTGTTTAATAAGAATTTTTTGTTAAATAACATGGTATTCTAGCCGAATACTGTTCAGGCACGGCATGCACAGATCATTGATACTCGCATGGGTGGAGTTGAAGATCCCACCTTTAAAGAACGTATTAAAGAAGTTATGAACATGACTTGTCGTACGGAAGATGAAGTGATCATGGCTTTGCACGATAGTGATGGAGATTTGAATCGTGCTGCCATTGATCTTCTGGAAGGTGTGAAAACGGAATGGGAAGTGAAAAAAAAGAAGCCTCGTCAACCAAGTGGTTCAAAGCAAACCACCGATCAACCAGGTGGTCCTAATGATAGTGGCGACTGGGAAGAACGACGCAATCAGCGGAGTGGGGGGCCACCACGAATGCGGGGTCGTGCTAATCACGATAATCGTGAATGTAAGTTATTCTGTTTTATGATTAGTCCTATATGTTTTATATTTCAGCCATATGCAACTTTATTGTATTAGCATAATATCTAAAGAGAAAACAATAATTCTCAGAAGGAAAGAATAGAAAATTTATTAAACATTTATCACTTATGATCAGGGCGTGGTCGTGAAAATAAAGAAAATGAAAGAAACATGGAAGAAAATGCTCGAGACGGCAGTTATGGTGGCAGTAGAAGAGGAAGAGGAGGGCCTGGTAGATCAGGGCGTGGAGGTCGTGGAGGTGGAAGAGGCCTGGGACCACGAACATTCGCAAATCGTAATGATCCAACTTCTACTTCTTCTGGTCATAGTTTCAATCGGCCAATTGACACTTGGACAGGTAGTGAAGAACAACAACAAAGCATTCAAGAACCGAAAATGGGTAAATATTTCTAATCTTTTTGTAATAAAAAGTCAATTTGATATTATGTAATTATAAAAATTTGAATGTAGATGCTTGGAACAACTATGAGCCAACGGAGGATTGGGAGAATGAAGAGTATACAGGATCATTAGCAGATACAAAAGTTTTCACACCAAGTACATCCATGACTGAACAACCACCTGCACACGAGGAACCAAAGACTCAAGATCTACAAACAATACAGTCGAATCAGACTGTTAATCTGGGCTTGCTTCAACAAGAAGTGAGTAATATCTAATAGTTATGATTTAATATATATAATGTTTTACTTTTAATAACAATGGCATTTAACCTTTTATTTGTAAGGAAATACCGAAATTATCTGAAATGCCAACGATGCAGCAACAACCACTAATTCCACAACAAACACAACAACAACAACAGACTGTACTGAGTTTACCAACAATGCAACTCCCACAACAACCAAATGCTATAAGTGGTGGTGTATTAACTGCTGCACAGACTCAATATCTGACTCAACTCACTCAACAAACTAGTGAGAATCTAAAAGCAGCAGGACAGTCATCATTTTCCTCTTCAATAACCAATCAGGTACTTGATTGATTGTTTAATTAATCCTTAAGCACATATAAAATATATTAATATATTTATAATATTTGTTAACATTATAGCCTCAAAGACAATCGAAACAGCGTCCAAGAGTGCCGCCCCCGTCAAAAATACCATCTACTGCGGTAGAAATGCCTGGAGATGCAGTCAATAGTGGTATCGGGTTTCTTGATGTTCAGTTTGGTGCACTTGAATTTGGAAGTGACTCAAGCTCGCTTGATGGTTCAGCAAATGAAAAATATAATTCTGCCAATAACACTATCTCGAATGTTGACGTTCCTTCTACAACAAATGCTGTAAATACAGCTGGTACAAATAGTTCCATCGATATTGAAACTACACAAACTTCCACAACACCGTTTAACGCCACTTCTCAGATGGTAAATTAATCATGTTTTTAGCATGAAACATTCATGCTCGTATAATTAATAAATGTATTAATTGTGTAATTTATTTTCCAGTTATCGAGTAGTGACAGTTTACCAGTATCAAACGATCATTCAATAAATTCTCAGACCTTTGCGGGACGCGCAAGTACAGGACAAACTTTGGATATAACTAAGCAGGATTTCACGTCACAAGTTTCACCAGGAAATGCAGGAACGTATGGTGCAGCAACGTATCAATCACAAAAGACGTCATTTCAGCCATCTAGTGCAACACAAAGCACTTACAATGCATATTCTACAAATACACAATCGGCACAGTCTTTCCAGACTGTGTCAGTCACTAACGCTAATACATACTCTGCAACGGCGACCGTTTCACAAACGAGTTACAACTCCTCCTCATCATTCCCACAAACAAATTCTTCAAGCTTTAGTCAAGCATCTCCTTCTGCATCGGCATCTGCAGCTTCTGTTTATAATCAACCAACTACTACCAATCAAGTAATTGTAATATACAATGTAACATGTTTATACATATTCTAAATATTTAATATCATGTTTTTGTTTGGGTTATTTTAGGTGTATCAATCGACGAGTGGTTATGTGCCGACGACAACGTCTCAGTATCAAGCACCTTCGGTAGCTACAAATACTGTGTCAAATAGTAATGCTGGATATCAAGCAAGTGGATACCAAGGATCTTCTTCATTTCAGTCTACTCCACAGGCTTATCAACCATCTGCTACCACCTTCAGCTCACCTATAACTCAGACAACTGGACCTTACCAAAGTGCAGCACAATCTGTAAATTTCATTTTTCTGTCGAGCTAAAAAGCTTTAGATTGATAAGAATTTAAGAACTTATCTTTGCAGGTATATGCGAGTGCATATGGAAGCTACACGAGTCAACCTCAAACTGCATCTCACAATCATAAGCTTAACAGTAGTACAACGAAGGATTCTCAATATGAAAGTAGTACAACAACTTCGAATAATTCTCTTGCTACGACGACAACTACATTAGGACTTAGTTCTACTTCTGTGAATAACTCTCAAACAAAAGTAACTAGTTCGAATGGTATGTTATTTTTTGTTTTATATAATTATTAAGGTGACGATATTGTATTTACTTATACGTATAAATTCTTTTGTCAGCTGTACCAAAAAGTACATCAAGTGGCGTTGTAACGGGTAGTAGTGGTACTGGAAATATAACAGGTGGAACGGCGGGCAGTATGGCACCGATGCTCAGTCACCAATACATTATGGGTCAAGGAGTGCCATACGCATTTCAACAACCAATGTACAGCTACGAAGATTTACAACTGATGCAACAAAGAATACCACATATGGTCAGTTGTTGCCTGGTTTATAAAGTTGCCTATATGAATATTTGTACAATTCATTCAAGTACATTGTATGATTTCAGAAGCACAAAAATAATGTCTTGAATGAATTGAATTGCTTTTTTAGAGTAATGTACATTGATGCAGCACACGTTCCTTTCATAATTTTTTATTTTCACCAACATGAGTTTGAATTATTTTGGAAGGAAGGCAAGATTGACACATGCATTATGACTATTCAAAATACCTCCTAGGGAGTGTATTGCTCTAAATTACGTTATTCCATATCATGTTATCACTCTTTACTTTATTTACAGAATGCAAACTTAATCATTTTTTAAATGCTTGGTAGTTGCTCGCCATTCAATCACTTTGTTGATGAAATTCTTAGTGTTGGATTTTTCAATTTTTCAATTTCATATCCTCTTTCGAACGAGCATCTCGCATAAGATCGGCAATTCTCTATTGAGATTACCTTTATTCCTCTGAATTGCAATTCAGTAGCATACTTAAGAGTCTACGATCAATTCGAAAAAAACATAACAAAGATGCTAACTTATTACAGGAAGCACAGTTATGTTTAAAATACAAAAGAAAATGATCTTGATCGCAGACACAGCATAGCTTAGTTATCTTTCTTTTTTACTTCCAACTAATTTTATTTGCTCGGTATCTGATGTCATGTATTTCAGATTGTATGAGAATAGACATCATAATCCTAAGCGGCTGTTGTACTCTGTTTCATAGTTACGATCGATGGAAAAGTTCATCCAATAACAATGACACACTTATTTAAGGAAGGCTAATACTATGAGACATTGTTACAATGCACCGTAAATTTTCCATCCTTGTCCAGTACATGTAGATATTAGAAGTTAGTTAGTGTCCTTGTATTTGAAGTACACAGTGTATGCATGTAGTTTTGTGTTTGGCCTCCCTGACTAACCTGCAGCCAACTACTGGTTACTATGACGCGGCTCTGGGCTATCAGACGACTGGACCAGCGACCAGTCTTGGTGGGGCACGAGGTGATGCGTTGTCTGGTGTACAAGGTGTTCAAGGAGTACAAGGTGTCCAAGGAGCTTATACCAGTATTAGCGACGCTAGGTTTGCCAGAAATGATAGTAATGCATCACCAGTTCCTTCCACTATGTCGCAACAGGTAAGATATAAGTACCTAATGAATTTAATAGCGTATTGATAGTACTTTTGCAACAGCTTGATTTAATCGTGATACTTTCATCGATTAACTTGCATCTTCGTCCAACAAGACGGTACTTTTGTATTTAAAATATTTGCAGACTGCTACACAGCATCAACAACCCATGATGAACCCAACACTTCCTCCAGGCTATGCATATTTCACTTATGGTGGTGGCATAATGCCGGGAGGTTTTCAATACGGAACTCCTGCTATTTATCCCGTAAGATTCCTCAAATAAGATATATCGCGCTCGATTTTATTTACAATACTGTTAATATAATTTACTGTAGCAGATAGCAACTGCTGGAAATGCTGGTACAAATAGCGGAGCGTACAGCGCTAAACCAGGGAGTTACGGATCTGGTTATGGCGGCGGTGCAAGTTATGACGCTTTAGCATCCGCAGGGCCGTCTGGAGAATACAAGACGGCTGGAAGTAATTATACTGGCACACAAGCTGGTAAAACTGGTACTTCTACAGGAAATACCAATACTGGTGGATCGTCCGCGACTGACATTAGTGCAACTATGTATGCAAAGAGTCACGTAGCACTTAGCAAAGTAAATGTAAGTAACAATATCGGTAATAATTAGTGTTTCAAAAGTAAATGGCCTACATGCAATATTTATGCTATTGCTGTTACGTGGAAAATAATTTTTTATAAATTATACTTCAAAATTGCAGTCGTATGAAAAGCAAGCTTTCCATTCTGCGACTCCACCACCATTTGGTCTTACTGGTAGCCAAAATGCAGGATTGCCTGGAGGATATGGCACGCCGCACTTATTTATACCAACGATGCCTCATCAATTACACCAACCGCTTCATCAAGATGGTACCAATAGTACAGGTCAAAGGTCCAATTCAAGTTCACAGAACAAAGCCCAAGCTAAGCCCGGTTATAGCCCTAGTTACTGGGCTGGAAGCAATTAAAATACCTTGAACAAGAGAAAGAAGAAAGGAGCGATGTAACAACCATTTTAGAAAAAATAAACATTCGCCATTGTGACATATGGTGGTGTAAAACATGGACATTGATATAAAGGTTTACGCGATACATGAGAACAAGGACAAAAAATTTTCTTTTCATCAGATTATACATTTTGGCTATAAATCAGTATGAACTAAAGAGTGGGTCTTAATCGTTGGAAGGATTAAACAATTTTTATCATCTCTTTTTTTTTATTGTGAGAAATATATATATATATATACGTTTTCTAGGATTATGTTCAAAATTAAACTTTTCTTTGGAAGATATTTATTTACCAAATATTGCTTTTGTCTATTCGCTTCTAAAAATCATAACGTTCGAGATAATAACACTGATTATTTTGTTACAATGTAGTGACTTCATTTTTATATCGTAAACAGAACTAAAAGAGAATTTTTTGTTTCATCTAATACATATCTTCTATTCAATGAGAGAGCATATATATGTACATATATATATATGTATACATATATGCATATATATATGTTAATACGTTAAATGATTTTGTTAAGTGCTGTTTACTGTAAAGCGTAACGAATTGTATAATTCTTCCTAACGGAAGTTGCACTCGTGCCAAATGGACTGGTAGTGTCGAGTGATAATTTCGAGAGCGATAGTCACTCGTCTTTATCACAAGAATGCAGGATGAAGAGCAGGCTTTGTACGGTCTGCTGGAACACTAGTAAACCTACCGAGTGTGTGAATAGCATAGCGCTTGTGTGAGAGAAAGGAAAATCAGAAAAGCTAACGGCTGCTGTATCAGCTCCTGTATATGCTTCAGTACACTACAGTGCAATTGCGAATATACCGCATCGACTGCAAAAAGTGATAGTTTTTTGTATAATGTAGGCATTTTGGTTAACATCTAAAAGAAAGCAAGCACCCCCTTCATGACATGATGTAAAGATGTGTTTCTGTAAATTGCAGTGTTTGTATGTATCAAGAAAACTTGAAGTACATAAACATTTATGATTATAATATTTTCACTTTTTGGTACGTGAAATATAAGCAGGGATTATATCAGACAACGTTATTTATACCTATACAGAAAAGTGTTCTGTTCACTTGCATCGCTACTTCGAGTGTCTAAAATAGGTGAACATTACTTTTGTTACGCGGCGTTAAAAAAGTTCTCAAACCAAAAAAGGTAATATCTTATGATTATATTGTCTGAAATCACTGTGTATAAAATTATTTTATATTTATAAAAAGCCAAATTAAGAAATTTTAGATATACCTATAGAAGTATCAAAGGATATTAGGAGGTATCGACAAATTTCTTATCGCGTCTTTAATCAAATCGAAATGCAGTCCTGTTTCCTTCTGATCGCAGAATCTCCATGGAGATTTCTCTATAAAATTCTAAACATTTCTAATAGTATTATTCATATCCTTTGAACAATTATTGACGAGGTACAATGGTCGTTATGTTTCTCCATTAATTATTTAGCATCTACAATTAGCAACAAACGAAGAAAATTCGATATTCTGCACAAAAAATTATTTATTTGCATGCCTTTAAAGATCGACAAGATTCTACGATTATTTTATAGGCATATCAAAATGAAAGCGAGTAAACGTAAATATTATTTTGTAAACGTATTATAGAAAGTTTAAATTGTGAAGTTGCAACAACTTTAAAATACATTCTATCATTAAATCATTAATTTAACGGAGGTCTTTAACTATAAGAAACAAAATTTACCCGATTTATTATTACATGTTTATGTTGTTCTCGGTTGCAAGCCGTACGAATCTTGAATATCATGCAACGCTGTAAAACATCGTTAATTTAAAGATCTATTATTTATTCCTAGTTCTCACGCTTAATTTGGATTAATCTGCCTATATATAATATAATATTGTTGGCCAAAGGAATAAAAAGTAATTTTGCATTTCAATCGATAAGAAGGAAGCACGTCACGCAATTCTAGTTATTTAGCATACGATATATCTAGATTCACCCGATATTACGTGCTGAAATAACTGACTAGGACAAATCTATGATAATTCGTCGCGTTTTACCAACAAGAGTAGTAGATACTTCAATGTGTTTTTAGTCATGTAATCAGACAGCTGACGTATCTATTAGATACAAAAAAAAAAGGAGAAGAGTGAATATCTATTTATTTGAAAAATAGCATCGACCATCTTTGAAATAGCGCGCGTTGAGAGATCACGTGAGAAAGTCGCAGAAGGCGGAAAACTTGAAAGAGAAATTATTCAGTGACCAATGCACGCTTTAGGAGTATAGTTTACATTTTTGCATTATAAATAGAAATCATTGCCAATATTCCTCCCATGAAAACGAACGGCGCAAGTTACGCATAGAGAACGTTTCCATGTGGTGCTGTGAGAATTTTTACGATTTGCGTGATTATCATGTACCATAAGTGGAATATAAATTCTCTTTTACTATTAAAAACAAAGAAATAAGAAAACGGTTGTCAAAGCTTTATTAAGTACCGCGCTGACATAAACGAGAAACAAATAGTTGTAAGTAAACTCTATCTTTCTCTCTCTCTTTCTCCGTCTGTCTCTCTTCCTCTTTCTTTCTCGTTACCGTCACAAGCGGTATATATAAGCGGTATGAGTAGGATACGTTTGAGAATATCGAAAGACCAAATGTAGACTAGCTTACTTGCTCTTGAAGATATAAAATTTGTACTTGGAAATTTAAAAAAAAGGTAATACGAACGATCGGCTTCACAACGATCCCAGAGAAATGATAAACAATGCCACTGATCGTCGTAAATAATAATACTGGCGCGAAGAACATTAAGGGGCCGTTGTACACATGTTCGTTCTTCTCTATCTGATTGTTCAACGAACATTAAAGAGAGCATTTGCAGTAACGAAGGAAGCAGAAAAAAGTTTATGTTCTTTTTTTTATCTTAGCATAGGCTTTAGTTATTTCGAACCTTTTGTGTATGTACACATGGATGAACTTAGAAAAAAAAGTATGATAAATGTGATGTATAATGAAAAGTGGAAAAAAAGAGAAAAGAAGAAGATGGACATTGTTATGGTAGAGACGCAAAGGAGCTACTAAACAAAAGATAAAAAGATAAACTTTCAAAGTAAGCACGTTTGTTCTCGTAATAATTATTATACATTAATAATTTTTGTATTTTTGTCAAATATTAACCGATCGACCGAGAATGCAAAATGCATTACGCCACTACTGCTAACTATTATATAATTATTAAAAAATAATAATAGCTACTACTGTGTATAAATATGAATATATAAGAATAAATGTATTAAAGAAATCTTGTAATTCAAGTACCTGCTGTGCTTGGAAGACATTTTGAACTTTATAATTTTATCAGTACTAAGTACGTAGTATTTTGTGCATTCTTTACGATTTATAAATATATTAAGAACACCTTTAACGGCATCGGATTATTAATAGCCTCACTACAAGAGAACTTGTACAATTCTATGAGCATATTAATATATTTATCCCTTAATGATAGTAATTGAACAGTACCCCTCTGTGTAAACTATTATTCCTGTTATTCGATCGAGCGACTAAAGGATATATAAATCATCATGTTTCGCAGCAGTCGAGAATAAAAATTATATCGGACTGTTGCAATATTGTCTTAAACGTTTGCCTTTTTTTATAAGGACCCCATAAGCCATTTTACACTTTTACAGCAAGTAGCATTATCCTTTTGTCACGTTTTCTTTTTTTTTATCTTTTTTAATCAAGTTCAAAGATCGATAACATAAATAGTAATACTATATACATATTTCAATTGACGATCAAAATTTGCAGTTTTTAATTCGAAAATGAAATATGCCTTTTATGGTAAGTGAAATGTAATCACATATTTTATAATTTAAATATTACAAATCTTCTAATTGATTTTTTAGTTATTTGAACGTACTGTTTTCAAAACTGTATTTTAATTATAGATGACAGTACTTGGCTAATTGAATTGGGAAATATAATCAAAGATGGTTGAAGACGGATGGTAAATGTCATTCATTCGAATTTTCTATTGCCATTATATTTTACAGATTTTTATGTTGTCTCTTATTTAGGCTTTTTAGAAAGATCATTTTTATAACTGTTTTTTGGTCATTTATATGTGTTTATGTTTTAGTTATAATTGTAAACGAGACGAGTACAACATCAATAACATAATATATAACCTCAATGGCGAGGTTTCTGGCTAAGTAAACACATCATTAAATATCTTTGAAAAGTATCACTATTCTTTGATTTTCTTCGAGTGCAGTATGTACTAATGACCGAAGTACAAGTAATTTACAAAAATTCAATTTCAACAAACAAAATGTGTAATACTTGGTATCAACAAGTGTTTGCCTTGGATGCCAAGTATAATGCACAACGTGCAAGTAAATTGCCTACATTAGGTAAGTAGTATCCATAAGCTTCACTATTTTACATTCTATTTTGTCAATAAATTGAATATATACATCATGATATTTTTTCCTAAATTATAGGCATGCTTTATATCCGTAGGCGAAATCAGTTATTGAGAGAAAAGCCTTTTAAAGAACAAGATATACGTGTACAGTATTTAAAATTACGTTCAGATTTGTTACATAGACGATATGGGGAGAATATTGAACAGAATAATATTACAAGTAACACTGTACATGAGGAATCTTTAGAAAATACATCAAAATCTCATTCTATCCAACGTAAATCAACAGCAGAGAATTTTGCTTTTGCTGGAGTCCATCATGTTTTTGATCAACATACTGCAGCTGTGACAATGCTCAAATTTGCCAATAATGATAGATCAAGATTAGGCTGTGCATCCTTAGATGGGACTTTGTCAATATGTGAAGTTGCTAGTACACCACCACAGGTACTTGCTTTACTTGAAGGCCATCAAAAAGGAGTTACAGCTTTTGATTGGAGTATTAGTAATGATTTAATAGTATCATCTTCTCTGGATGCTACTATCCGTCTTTGGAAAATACACATAGAACCTATATGTTTACGGGTCGTTAAGGATCCACAAAATGCAGAAATTCTATGTTGTGCATTCATACCAGCAAATAATAACTTAGTAGTTACGGGCAATTCATATGGGCTAATTCAAATTTTAAATGTATCAACGGGAATCTATACACGTGGTGGTTTGTGTAAATTGGGGGAGAAGGTATATCATTATAATTTTGTTATTATTATTAATTTAAATAAATTTATTATTTAATGCTTAAAATTTATTTAAGATTTTATCATTAACTTGCGAAGAAAGTGGTGGCTCATTAATATGGGCTGGAAGTGATAGAGGTACCATTACTTCTTTACAATTAGAGCCTGGAACAGGAAAATTGTCAAAACTGCAAAGAGTTTTAAAAATAAATAGCATGTCTCCAATAACCAGTATTTCTTGGCGTTCTTGGCATTCCAAGGAAATACCCTGGCCAGTCTTCTTAGCGAGTACTGCTTGCAATGCAGTATTATTGTTTCGTGTTGCAGATAATCAGGGTTCTTTAACATTATTGAAAAAATACCCAATTAAACACAGGTATTCTGTTTTCATATCTTTTTTTTATGAGAAGGTAGTATATTAATTATTGAATGATTTACAGGCATCACTATGTAAGGTCTACATTTTGTCCCCAAATGGGAGCTTGTTTAATAGCTACTGGCTCAGAAGATGGTGCAATTCATCTTCTTGATTCTTCGAAAGATGGTAAAGCTGCAAGGGTAAACTTGCTTCATGGCCATGCAAGGCCAGTACTTGCTCTTTCTTTTAACTACGATGAATCGTTCCTCGCATCTGCAGATCATCAAGGACTTATCATTTTATGGCGCAATCATCAACGTAATTTGTAATCGTTAATTAATTGTTATGTAGGTAATTAACAATCAATGTAATATAAAACTGAGAAAATAATGTATTTCTTGTTTATTAAATATAGAAATACTGATAGGTTAAAAATAAAATTAATCGAAACATTGAAAAAAAATTAGAGTAGTAGATCATTTATTTTGGAACATTGTAATTATATACAAAAGAAAATAAGCAAGGATGACAACATCCTTTAAAATGTTTTTCACCTAAAATAGTTTACTATTAATTTACATTTTATGCAATACTTTTCTGAGATTCATTACAAAATTGATCGAAATACAATTATATATCTCGTTCTCATCACAGATCTATTAACAATACATACAGATTAACACTATCGTGTAGCTTGGTGCAAACTGATTCGTCAAACATTACATTTTCCTGTTGCTAAAAATAAGCGTTACGTCATGGTGTATTTTGCAATGCTGTGATGCTTAAAAGAAATGCTTTTTTTTCTAGAAGTAATAATATCAAAGAAAACAAAAGTGACGATAAATAGATAATAATGAGCATTGATTGTAATTGATTGGGTAAAGTGTAGCAAAATTTCAGTTAGGCTGCTACTGTTTGTAAAGACTATTGTCTATTAGTTGATTAATTGTATATTGACATTTATGACATCGATCTTATCAATGATTCATTAATATTAAATCATGTATTGTCAGAACATTGACAACACAAGATTTATGTCGCATCAATTAATCGACTACTAGACTTAAATATATAAATATTTACATGTATTACAAAGTTACTTATAATAGTCCTGGCGTAGCATTCACAAATCTATCGCCGATGCGAAGTACTTAAATATAAAGAATCAATAATCTTCGTTTGTGCAACACATTTGGTATTATGCTACAGCACCTTATAAACATATTATAACACATTTTTCTTTGTACATCATGTGTATGCAATCATGCAACTACATATGTTGATATATTCTAAGAAATTTTGTATTTCTTTCTAATAACAAACTATGTTCAGCCATTTGTTAATCACACATGATCATTATTGCACAAAATCTTGAATTTAAAAGTTAATGCCGTTACGTAACACTCGCTTAAGTGTGTAAATGATTTATATATACTGTACATAAACATTGAATAGCTCTTTCTTAGCTATTATTATCAGCTATTAACGTTTTACCTTTTACCATTAAAATTTCAAGCTTGTAGTGTCAAAATTAAAACAAGTAGAAATTGTATTTGTTGTAAAGTAGGCACAGAATTGCTCAATGAATGAAAGAGACTAAATAAATGGTCACAGTATTTATCACTTGCAACCATTTTGTGTATATCATTCTATGTCCGAATTAATCCAAAAGCCCATCGGTATACTGTACATTACTTTTGTTACATTTACATTTTAATACTTATTTTTTTTATATATACAGTCATAAAATATTGATATTGCAGCAATATCAATCTCATCGGCACCAGTTACCACTGCACTTCCACAATGAATTGTTTCGGACGGACTTCACTTAAACTGATTCCCTCAAAATATCATCATGCACTATAAATTCAGTCAAGCGTTAGAACGCTACATTTTTAGCAGATTCAATTTTCCCTTCATTGTCATTCTGACAAAATTTTGGTGAAACTGGGTCAGTATCTACTTCACAATGAACATCCTCCTGAGGCACCTTTGGCGAAATATTGTCATCTACCAAATTTGACAAATTACACTGGTCTTCTGTTACTTTCATATTTTCCAGCGATTCTAATGTATGTGGTTTTTCAGTTCCTAATAAATCTTCTTTATCTTCACACACTTGTTTTAAAGGAACAAAAGTCGTATCTACCGCATTATTTCCTGCTAATAAATTTAATTTCAGACGATCTCTAGTATGCCTTAATTCGCCAAGTTGATACTGTTTAAAATGTTCGTGTTCGTTTGAATGATGATTTATATGATCTTCTTGCTGATTACAGTCTGTTTCATCTTGCTCTTCTTCATTTACTGATGTGGAGCAAGCGCCAGGAAAGAATTGACTAACATATTTACTATCACTGGTTTGAAATTGAAACGGACGATTTGAACTACTCACGAAGAATTCTTCATTTCCTGTAAAAAAAAAAA
>JAIFRP010004405.1:1462788-1498266 GCA_032403825.1 Odynerus spinipes
TTTTTGCTAAAACGAATCAATTCTTCTTCAGTTCGTTTTAACAAGCATTCGTAAGTAGTGCGCTCTGATAGGAGCGTGTTCGGCCATACAATGGAAGCGCGAAACGGATCTACGATAATTTCGTGTAGAAAAATAAGAAAGACTATAAATGAACGAAGAATCCACATTTTACAGCTTCGATCTTTCGGAACAATTATTGCGTAATGTATGAAGCCATACATAAGAGGGAGCATATATCGATGAGTCAAATGCTTTTACGTAAACGTTAAAGCCAATTTTTGCACGACGCTGTTCCTCTTTTACAATATAGAACGCTCTTCCTACTGATTAACGTTATCTCAACGTGATCGGTTTTAGATCGTAAATCAAATCAATTTTATTGCTTTCCAAAGGTATGAGTCATTCTCGAAGGACATGGCTTATAATTAGTAAATGCGAATGCGAAAGGTTCAAAAGGGTACAATCCCTTTTGTGGGCTTCTTTATAGGAACTTGCTCTTGCGGACTCTATTCAATTACTCAATTACTTCAATTACTTCAATTAATAAATGTATTAGCGTTAGTAAATTTATTTTGTATATATAAGGCATCTGATAAAAGAGGAGTGTTTGATCTAATTTAATAAAATACTTGTATAATAAAAATTAATATATAATAAAAAAGTAATGGAATATTAAATACGAAAAATTAATAAGCTATGTGTTTTAACATCATATTTTATTAACGATCTAAAAAATCTGAATGTTCGATTTGAAACTCACGAAAATGTTTTATCTTTTTTTTTCATTCAGTACACGTGCGATGTTAATGAAAGACGAAAGGCATAGAGATTTCGATGGAGGAACGAGAAGAAGGAAGGAAAAGGAAAGAATCATAGGAAGGAGAAGGAAAGAACCCATAGAAAGAACCCTTTCGATACAAGTACGATGAATCGTGTGTATCTCTGTCCTTTCTCACCGCTCGTATGGGCATACAACGTACCGGCCGCACTTGACCTATATCTTATTATGCTGGTAGTGTCCGAATGCAATGCGCGAAGTGTTTGTGAATAAGCCCGGGGGCCTCTTCGAGGTTATCAAGGTTCACCACCACCGTAAAAACATCTTTCCTTCCTGCTGTCATGTTCTCTTTCGTCCTGCTTCCGCAAGAGACTAAGAAGAGTCGCAACAAGTTGGTGCTATTTATACTATTTTTCTACATCTGTCTATGTAGGAATGTTATAGAGAAATTTTGTGTTTTACAGATCAGAGAAGAATTTCTTTCCATCGAAGGAAGGATCGGTATGTACTAAACGTTAAAATATGAACCCTACATTCTGAAGTATTATATTCTTTTTTTAGAACACTAAATAAAAGTAGTTGGATCAGATGTACCCCATGTATATCAACATCCAGGAGATCCGTCGGGCGCCCTCGGCCGATAACACATTTTCCTGCAAAAAAGTCTCCTCTTAAGTGTCATTTAGGAAGGTCATGACCTCAGGGTAGCTTTGCTGTCGAGGCGAGGATGATTGCCACATTGTGCGCGTGCGAGCATGCGCGGGAGCGGGCGAAAGTATTTAAACAAGTGGAGATGTCTTATGGAAGGCCACTGTCGCTCGAACTGTCACGGATCGCGCAACGTTCCCTTTGCTTTCCTCCCTCCCTGCAGTTTCAAAAGGAGCACACGCATTCGCTCGAACGGCCGAGGAGGGGAAGATCCATTTCTCCTTCTTTTTCCCTTAATTCCCACTCACCCCCACCCCCCTTTGCGTCCTTGGGTCCTTATATCCTCCTCGTTTCTCTCAAGATCCTCCCTTTAAAATCGCGCTACAGCTCGCAAGAGCACAGATTCCTTTAAGAAATCTCCTGGCATCGTTGTTCTCGCCTCGAACACGCATTTGAATACACATATCGTCCTATCAGAGTGTGAAACACTTGGTGATGACTGATCTCACGCTAATTTTTCAAGTCACGATCTCTACGTTAATCTAAGGATCATAAGGAATAATGTTAAAAGCTAAAAAGGAAGTGCAACAAGAGTGTTAACTCTAGAGATCGAGTGTTCACCTAAAAAAACGTGCAACTAGCTCGTTGGAGGGCTTCCTCGGTAGCTCCATGAGATACCATTGAAAACTCGCGAAATTCGAGCGATTATTTAGAAACATTGCTAACTGAAAACATGGAGGAGTTAGAGGTACAACAAGAATCTCGAGACAAGGTTGGTAGCTTGACGTTCTCGCCACCACCGATGAAGAAATCGGATACAAGGGATAGTATCTCTTCTGTCGACAGTGACGTTAGTCTGTCATTCGATAGAAGAGGTTCCAAAGGCGAGGAAGCTGATTTGTCCGACAGTGTGACTTCTGATAGCGAAGGAAAATCTAGTGCTGTTACCGTGAAGCAACAGAACATTGATCAAGATTCGGGGGCGGATTCTTTTGATGATGCCCCACAGAATGAGCCTGAAAAGCACGGAACTATAACTTCAAGTAATAAGGAATCAAATGTTCAAAATCAGTTTGATGATTTTGTCCCACCGAGTGATGAGTTGAGCGAGAAGATTTGCGCTCAAGTGGAATCCTATTTCGCTGATGAAAGTATTGTTAAAGATGCCTTTCTTTTGAAACATGTTAAAAGGAACAAGGAAGGATACGTGTCGTTGAAACTCATCTCGAGTTTTAAAAGGGTGAAACATCTCACCAAAGATTGGAGGGTCGTTGGT
Source organism: Odynerus spinipes (assembly GCA_032403825.1). Lineage (NCBI taxonomy): Eukaryota > Metazoa > Arthropoda > Insecta > Hymenoptera > Vespidae > Odynerus > Odynerus spinipes. The sequence continues at coordinate 1,465,491 of JAIFRP010004405.1, forward strand.
GCTGCTTTGGCAAAGTCGTCCAAATTGCAAGTCAATCCACAGGGTACCAAACTACGTAGAGTTGATCCTTTACCACCTTTCGATCAGACCACACCATCCAGGACAATTTTAGCAGCTAGGCTTCCCGTGGAAAAATTATCCGTCGAATCGGTGGCAGAAATCTTCAAACCATGCGGCGAGATCGCTCTTATCAGAGTACTCAAGCCTGGACATCCCGCGCCTGCCGAGGTAGCCAAATTTGTAATCGATTTAAACGAAATTAACTCTCGAATATCGACTCAAATATACTTACTTATCTATAAACGAAACTGATTTTCGTTCAGGTACGCCAGGCGATCTCAAAGCGACAAGAATTGGAGCCAACCGAGGAATGTGCCATGATAGAATTTACGGATTCGGCCTCGGCTAGGTTGGCTTTACAAATGAATCTAGGTGATGCGAAAGTATTCGAATTGCAACAGTTATCCGATAAGAAGAGGAAACAGCAGCCGGCGAAAAAGACTATCGTCACCAGAGTAACTAAAGAAGAAACCTATAATTCATCAAGTTGCGCCAGTGGATCTGAAGCTGAAGATGGAAAGACAAAGTACAAAAAGGCTGTTCATGGGTATCCTGTTTATCACGTTTATCCTGGCCATCCCTTCCAAGGTATATAATGATTAATTAAAATATTGAGATTAATGATAGAATGCAAAATACGTATTTATTTTTCAGGTCCTCCATCGCCCGATGCTTGGCTATCACGCAGGCTATCTTCCTGTTCCATTTCAGGATCAGAAAATGGTTTCGTCTTTCGCCGTTTGTCTTCCAGTTCTGGTTCCAATTCGGACGCTAGCAATTATGGCAGGCGATACTCCTCCTGTTCCTCCGCTTCCGAGACTGGTTGTTGTCCTATAGTGTATCCTCCCGGTTATTATTATCAACAAAATCGTCGGTTCTCTTGCTGCTCCGGTGGTTCAGCTTCCAGCACCGACTGCAATGGCACTTGTTACAGTCCTAGTCGCCGTGGTTCCGTAGACTGTGGTCCATTTTTACGTAGACTATCCTCGTGTAGCCGGGACTCCGGTTTTGACCCAGGTGTTAGAAGATTATCCCTATGTTCCTCAATTTCTGAGCAAAATAATTTTTGCCGATCGAGAAATACCAATGGCGTGCCTATGACTCACTTACCCGAAAATGTTACGAGAATGCCTTCCGGTCCCGATGGGACGCGTGGTTTTGGCCGCCCAACTAGAATGAATCCTATAACACCAACTATGGAACCAGCTTGTTAAGAATTTGTTATTGAAAGAGATAGTGTCCTAGGAATGAAAATTGTTAATGTAATTAAAAGATACATCTAACAATGTTACATCCCTTTTCTTTCTCTTTTATGGAATATTTATTTGTTTATTAACTTTTAAATTACGTTATTATAGTTATGAAATTTCGAAAGCTAAATTGTGTTAATAATCCTAACATGTATAAAATTAATTCTTAAATTTCCTTATTTGACGTATTAAGATTAAATATGTAAATATCAAATTAAATCAAATTATTCTATATTGTTCTAATGACTATATCGTTGTTAATCTATCCTGTAAATACATATATGTATATTTTCCTAATGTTTTCACATTAGAAATGATTTGTATAAAAGACAAATAGAGAATAATGATCTATTATGACAAAAGAAATATGTCTATTCTTATTTACATCTTACGTAATGTATAACACATTGTTTATGAAGCGTATTACAAATAGAGGTAACAAAAAAGCGGGATTATTCGAATAGATTTATGTACTTTCGAATCCGTGCAAGTACATACGACGTAAAAGTCATGCGCGAATTAGCTTGGTGAAATTCATGCGCGTAAAACCTAGCATGACCTGTTTCTGTCGCATCTGTCTCGTGATATCGAGGTTAGGATATGTTTACTTGCTAAATTAGAGAGGATTAACGAATGAAGCAAAAAAAGGGAAGGATATAAAAAAGAAATGTGATCGAAATAAGGTTTATTTTCTTCTGAAAAATATGTTTTTTCCTATTGGATGGCCCCGAGTCTTGAATTGCACAGAACCGGATAAAATAAAGGCTATTGTTTGCAATAGGGATAAAATACTCTTTGCCATTTTAACGACAGACTCTCTTACCATCTGGTATTGTAAGGTATGATTTTATATGTTAAATACATCAGAGATTAATTTGTAATAATATGACAATTGTACTGACAATGGAAGCTCATAATGTTAGTTGACATCTTGTATTATTTTTGTATATTTTTTTTATAAAGTAGTCAAACCTTTTTGTAGCCTTGCATACCTATCGTGTTTATAAGACGTACTACAGATTCTTTAAAGAAGCACGGGGATAATATCTTGGTACAATGGAGGCCGGATTCCAGCATGTTGGTTATTGCCGTAAGTATATCTTTAAAAGTTTTAATATAAACTTCAAAGTAATATTTCATTTGTATGATTGTTCCTGCAGACATCAGACAGCTATCTGTTGTTTTATCGATTATCAGACAAAGGTTCAGAAGGAAAAAGTCTCTACGAACAAAGAGATTCTCCGGTTACAAGCCTAAAACGTGACAGTGCTGAACTTTTTATTAAGGAGGTGATTCCATCGTTGATGTTAACTTTTGTAAGTACATTAACATCTTTATGAGTTTCATTAAATATAACATGTGTTTTTACTTTTATTATATATCTTTATTGTTAGGAAAAATCTGCTTGGATAGATGGTGGGATCAGTTCTTTAGTATGCATACGCGACGAACTCATGGTGGCTACAAAAACAAGTCATGTAATACGACATAAATGGGATGGCACAGTAAATCGAGATTATACACTTGATTTGCGTAGAATACCATTTAGTGTAGATCAGCAAATATCTACTACAGCTGTACCACTCACCGAAGACAATGCCTATGTCATGGATATTGAATACTCTCCTTTAGTAGGTGGATTTGCAATTGTTCTCAACACTGGAAAAGCAGCATTCTTAACGGCTCATTCATTAAAATTTGATCCAAATGTATGTAAATACATAATCACAATGTATTCAATTGTAATATCTTATATTATATATTGTATATAATTATAATATTTCAGCAAGTTCAAGGAATATGGGCTAAAGACATAGATGATGCTACTTGTGCAGCTGTAAATCATAAATATCGTTTGATTGCATTTGGTAGAGGAAAGTAAGTATTTTGCACCTTAATGTAGCATTATATATGTACAAAAATATAATTTGTGCATTATGTTTCTTTTTAATAGTTCTGAGGGTATAGTTTATTATATTGATGAAACAACAGGAGCATTGGAGATATCACATACATTAAGTCTATCCTCAAAAGATTATCCTGGAAGACCAGGTTGTGTTAGATGTCTCAGATGGACTCCTGATAGTTGTGCTATTGCTCTAGCTTGGGAAGGTGGTGGCTTAGCAATCTGGAGTACTTTTGGTGCTCTTTTACTATGCAGTTTGAAATGGGATTACGGTTTGCGTGTAGATTTAACGCGTGATAATCCTTTACATATTCATACAATGGTAAATAAAATTAGATGTAAATTTATCACTTATAATATAAGTGTAAAATTTTTTAATGTCTTTTTTGTTAGGAATGGTCTGCAGAAGGCTACCAGTTATGGATGTTAAGAGAATCACCAGGCCCATTACTAATGGAAGAAAATGGCAATGAATTAACAAATTTAAAGCGTTCTGTTATACAACTAGATTTTGTAAAAAGTCCTCTCACGGTTAATCCATGTATGGTAATATCAAGTTTACTAGTACATTTACAAGAGAGTTATTTCCCTTCAATAATTCTTTATTTTTTGTTTTTTTATAAAGGGTCACCATGGACATTTATACTTACAAGGTGAAGACAGACTTTATTTAAACCTTGGTGGTGGTATATCTGCCACCACATCCAATTTTCATATTTCAAATGAATGTCCTGGTGATACTGTGACTCAAACTCTTGCTGGATGCAAACAGTGGTTAGTTGTACCCATTCCAAGTGCTTATACTGGTTCCAATTGGCCAATAAGAGTAAGTCTATAATTATTGAATATATCATTAAGATAAACTGATAATGTTGTATTTTATAGTACACTGCAATTGATAACGAAGGATTAAGTATTGCTGTAGCTGGTAGGACAGGGTTAGCTCATTATTCTTTACCTTCTCGAAAATGGAAACTTTTTGGAAATGAAAGTCAAGAAAGAGATTTTATTGTAACTGGTGGATTATTGTGGCATCGTGGCTTCTTAATAGCAAGTAGTTACTCTCTCCTAGATGACAAAGATGAGATTAGAATGTATCCAAGAGATACACGACTTGACAACAATTATGTTAAAAGCATTAGAATGCCTTCTCAAGTATTACTACTTAACACACTTAAGGATAGACTTTTAACGTTTTGTGCTAATGCACAAATCAGCATTTATGATATAATACTAGATGGAAATGAAGGTAAATTTTTCAAAAGTTATGATATAAGAAATAAACAAAATGATGTTAAAATGTAATTATTGTTAAAGAAATGGAAGATATAGAATTAACTAGAATACAGACCGTGGATATCAGTGGACTTTGTGTACATCCTGCTTGTGTCGTGAGTGCAACATTAACTACAATTCGTGCAGAAACAGCTGGAAGTCATCCACATCCTGAAAGTCTCTTACTCAATGTTTCTGGACGCCTTTTAATGGTTCAACGGGAACATTGTACTGATAATCCAGATATTGTATGTTACTATATTTTGTTTATGATTCAAAATTATTGCAACATTCACAACAACCTCATTGTTTGTTACAGCTCTTTACATGTAGTCCCCCAACAGTGTTAGCCTCGTGTGTTGAAAACGTGTGGGTACCATGGCGATCAAGAAGAGACAAACCTCATTTGACTGAAGCATTATGGTTATTCTGTGGTGCTCATGGTATGCGTGTCTGGCTTCCATTGTTTCCAAGAAACCATCAAGAGAAGGCACATACATTTATGAGTAAAAGAATAATGCTACCTTTCCATTTGTGCATTTATCCACTGGCTATACTGTTTGAGGATGCAATCTTATTAGGAGCTGAAAATGATACTGTATTATTTACATCTGATACCAATTCTCCATTCTCACTGCCTTTTAGTTTGTTGGAACTTACAGTATGTATTAGAATGTTACATTCAATTTATACAATTTATAAGATATCTAAAAATTTTATATTTCAGAGTCAAGTTTATCTTCATCAAATATTGCGACAACTTATTCATAGAAATTTAGGATATCATGCATGGGAAATAGCACGCTCTTGTTCAGCATTGCCATATTTCCCACATTCCTTAGAACTCTTGCTTCATGAAGTATTGGAAGAAGAAGCAACGAGTAAAGAACCAATTCCAGATGCTCAACTACCATCTGTGGTAGAGTTCATTAGAGAGTTTCCAGGAGTATGGGCAAGAGCAGTTGTACAATGTGCAAGAAAGACTGAAATTGCACTTTGGCCATATTTATTCTCTGTTGCTGGTCCACCTAAAAAACTTTTACAAGATTGTTTGCAAAGGCAACAACTTGACACTGCTGCCAGCTATCTGATCATTTTACAAAATCTTGAGCCATCAGCTGTTAGTAGACAATACGCTACTTTATTATTGGATGCTGCTTTAGAACAAGGCAGATGGGAACTGTCAAAGGATCTTGTTCGTTTTTTAAGAGCTATTGGTAATAAATAAAATCGGAAATCTTACAAACAGTCGTATACTAGATAATATATATTTACCTTTTTAATTTTGTTGATAGATCCGAATGATGTAGAATCGCCTCGTACGTCTTGGAGTGGTACAACCAAGTTAGGAGGACATACTCAAACACCTCCATTATCACCTCACGAAGATGACTTGTCTCTTGTACTAGGAACCATGCAAGTATCTAGAAGCCGTAGCTATAGCACTACAGCAACACCAAAAGTACAATCAGAATCAATGGCCAAAGACATTGCACCATCTTCTATGTTGGAGAAAACCAGAAATGTTGTTATGAGACGAAAGAAGTCTGTACCAACTGTTAAAATTGAGAAGTCTGATACCAAGTTAGTATGTCGCAACATATTTGAACTAGAAATTTTTATTAATATAACGATGATTGATCGAGATGTTCTACTTACATTTTACAGAGAAAGCTCCGCCGAAGAATTCTTCATTGATGTTATATTGCAACGTCATGCTCGCCGATTACTTTCAGCTCGCAGATTAATTGATTTAGGCAGATTCGCTGCTCATTTAGATTTTCACTTAGTGACATGGCTTGGTAGAGAACGTGACAGAGCAGCTAAGATCGATGACTTCATTGCTGCTTTAAAAGCTGTACACGAAGACTTCGCTTATCCCTATCCAGTTTTATCGCTTCCTAATTTACAAAGATTCAGAAGATCTAGCTTGACATCATTGCGGTCTATGAAATCTGTAAATCTTGAAAGTCCTGAAGATGAAACAGTTACCCCGAATTTTGCTATTGATTTACCAGATAGTGGATATACCAGTTTACCTAGTGGTAGACCTCCCTATACTACCCTGATATCTCCTGTTGCTAGCTTGGAAACACAATTCCCTGCCACTGAAGCAAAACTAACTCCAAATATGTTGCATGGTAATATTACTCTTTATATGTATGTACGCGTACACAAGTCACGTTAAATAAATGTATTTCAATCATTTGTTCTCATAGATACAAGCAGTGTAATTAGCGATGCCAGTACAATTTGGCGCGATGATGCTGAATCCATTGTGGGAACTGGTGTGGGTACAGTGTGCTGGGTGTCATCAGAACCAATAGAACCAACAGAAGTTCATGTAGCTTCACACTGTGCTCCAGTTAGTAGAGCAGAAGTGCAATTAAGATATCTTTTACAACTGTTCCTTGAAGGTGGTTGTTTAGGATGGGCAGCGATATTGGCGGTGGTCTTAAGAGATGCACCAGCTATGTCAAGGACTGTTAGAGCTGCACATGCACCAATGCAAACTCTTGAATCTATAATAAATTTGAGAGATGGACTTCTAACTTTAACAAGGTGGTCTCAATCGGAGTGGTATGTTGATACATACTTATAAAATATTTATTTATAAAAAGATATAATATATTCCTTTATTATATTTGCAGTTTGGGATACAGGCCATTTATATCGAGTATACAAGGGCAAATATCGCTTTTGTGTAGATTAGCATTGAATAAACAACAGCAGGAACAAGAGCAGATACCAGAGAATCCTTCACCTAGTCCTGCCCCAACTGTTATTAGTAATCAACGTGGTAATTCTTCTCGTTCTCGACATTCTTCCATTAGTCATGCGTCTGCTAGCACTCCATTGGAGGAAGAACGGTCGCGTGAATCATCGGTGTGCGTAGAAGAAACTGGATTTCGAGAAAATTATAATAATCTCAGTACTATAGAACGTTCCTCTGAACAATCTACTTGTATAATCTGTTAAAATATTATCATTAAAATATTCGTAGATTTTCACAGTTTACTGTAACTGATAGTGGAACTTAAAAGTTCTGAGATACCGGAATATGTCTTTAATAATGTTTGATATTATTACATGTTATCGAAGAAGGAATAACAAAAACGTAGGTGTACTTTATCATCGAAGTGACTGAAAACTCTCTTGAAATAAGATCTCTGAATATATAAATTGAATCTTTTGTGTCTGACGGAATTTCTTACATATAAGAACTTTGAATCTGCTGAGAAAATTGTAGAACTTGTGTCAAATGGATTTAATACAAATGAACGTAAATCTTAAATACCTCAAAAATAATCAATTACACACAATATGTATATTCAACGTAAGAAACATAAAACTTATTTGTAGATACAACATGTTGAAAAAATAGTTGAATACAATAAGTTGTATATTTGTTTTTAGAAAGGAATTAGATACTATAGTTTTCAGTTAGTAATTAATATAATAAAAGCAATTTTATTTCTCACATCAAAGACTGAGAAATGGGAATGCAAAAATATTTATAGCGTGACGGTCGTACGGTCATCAGTAGGCTACAATCATCCGTATTTAAATGATTTAAATTAAAATTTATTGTGCAGATATTCCAGTTAGTTAAAAAGAAACGTGTAGTAGAAGAACATATACATATGATGATCTCTATAGATTTGTCACATTGTACCTGTAATACATCATAATTTTTTGTTCCAGACACCTTTTATACAAGATATTTCAAAGTTTATTTTTATATTTTGAATTATCAAATTTGTCATTGAGAGTATATAAAAACAGAAGTACCTTATCAATGTATGGGAAACAATTATGTTATTAAATTAACTTTTAATTTTACATGAGATACATATAATATATAGAAAAGGATTTGCATAAAATCAAAAAAATAAACTACTTTATTTACAATTTTAAAAGTGACTAATGTATTTGTTTACAGGAATTGTAATGTATGCAGTTTATATAATTATAGCTATAATTATACAGTATGATAAAAATTAGTACAATTAAAAATAATAATATTCCTTATGTATCATTTAAATTACTGATAATAGAATTTAGATCATTAATGAATAATATTGCTTTAAATCTGTCAATGTAAAATAAGCAATACAGAAATAGATTGTAATTACAATCTTAATATAATTACATTTTATACAAATTGTTCTTTGCATTTACATTGAGAGAATTATTTGGATTATAATCTCTATTATTAATTGACAAATTTATAGATATATTAAAAAAGCCTATATTTTAATGTTATTGCAAAACAATTTTAAGAATTATTAAAAAGAAAATATTAAATTATATCTATCAATCCTTATTTTGTAATATGCTACAAGATGTGATATTAATTTTTTTTTTAATGAAAAAGACTTGGATTGGTATGTATGTGTATGATGAGTGTGGAGTATGCAAATTAGAAAGTACTGGTCTAATTATTATTGTAATTAACTATAAATTGAATTTTTATCAACATTTTACATGAGCCAATATTGCAATAATATTAATGAATATAAAACTGTAAAATATTAATAAGGTATTTATACACGCTGTAATATAGCCATCCATAAATACACGTTATATTTTCCCAAAATTTATTGTGATATCAATGATTTATTTGTAAATATTACATGCCTTTTTTTATAAATTAGCGTATATATACACATATATACATAATTGACTTTATGCTTACTAATTAAATGGTAAATCCATTGTGCGTTATTATTGGAACTATTTTCTACAGGGTGGTAAAAAAGTTCTATTTGTGTTTTGAAAATATCCTAACTGACACATAAAACCTAACCTTATTAAAACTTTATGTAAAAATGATACCGAGGTATCACGAAACCGAAATATTTACTGATTATTTAGGATTTACAAATCAAACTGCAACAGTTTTACGTGGTTTAGGGGGTGGTACTTTAATAAATGAATGTAAAAAAAGAAATATTTCAACCAGCGAATTGCACAAATTAACCAAAGATGATTTTATACAACTAGGTACCTGATACATATCTTTTTATATTAATCCTATACATATAACGAAGAAATATAAATTATTATTTATGTTATATAAATGTTTCAATTATAGGTAGTGATGACAGCCTTGCAGAACAATTGGTCAATCAACTTAAAATTACATCAAGAAATATTAACAATGTAGGGCCAACATTAGAGAACAGGTATACATTTTGAAAAAAAATGTTTCTTTTGATTTAGATGTTACTAAACACATATAATAACCAATATTAAAAATATTGTATAGATTGAAAAGTTTTATTGGAGTTCTGGAAATGAGCAAGCAACAACTGGATTTCATTCATGCATATCTTGCTTACTGTCGACTAAGACTAAAACAAGAAAAAAATGATTTTTTTATTGACCCTAATACAGTATTAACTGCTTCTTCAGTCTTATGTATAACTGTAAGAGAAACTTTTCATGAAGTAGACAATATGGAGAAAACTATGCAGGAACTGTCATCTTTGGTACCAAAGGTATATACTTTAACTAAAATATATATTTTGTATGACAATAGTTACATTTCTTAAATAATGACAAAAAGTTACGTTTATTCTAGGTTAATGAAGTAAAACCAAAACGCTGTATATCCTTTTGTGCTTTGCTTGCTGGATTAAGTGTTGCAGTATGTTTAATACTACGTGTACGAAAAGACTGAGCATAAAGTTTAATATTGATACTTAATTTTTGTAATGTATTTATGTATTAATTTTTATTTAGAATATCCTCTGTTTAAGTATAATAATATATACAGGGTTTTTCCATATACATAAGAACATTGAAAGCAAATTATAATAAATAAAATGTAGGTTGTTACAGTAATTGTCAGTTTTTTTATCTTAGGTTGATGTTGATACAAAACACAGTATAAAACACAGTGAAAAAGCACTATCTCTTTTGATAATAATACTTGAAAAACTACGCATGAAAAATATATATACTTATTATTGCTAAACAATTACATATCTATATTTTGACTGTACAATGATTCCTCTTGCTTGGTTCCTTGATATTCAAAAATAGTAATTTACACTGGTTCACTCTAAATTATATTTTTCTGGTGAAGTTGACCTGTTAAAAGGTAGTGAATTACATATTAAGTAAAGTGATGATTAATATGATTCATAATTATTAATATGATACATACGCTTCTTCCAACAACTGAAGTACATGTTTGTGTTCCATTCCTTCTAACCATAAATTAAGTAATTCCTCTCGTTTACAATTTAATAGTTGTTTACAAGCATTCAAATTTTCTTTCACAGCATGAATCTTTTCTCTTGATGCAGTAACTCTTTCTGATAGAGTACTAAATATCTAAAAAAATCATTCTTGAATAGAAATTAATATCCATTATACTAATTTATAATTCATTAATAAAACTCACTTGCATAACTTCTGTAAGATCTTGCTCATGCAAAGAAACTAATTCATCTAATCTCTGATCACTTCGTTTATATTCTTTCTCTAATTTAGCTTTCTCAATTTCTCTTTGTTCATTTGTTTCAGAAGCAGAAAGTGCTCGTATTACTGAGATTAATAAACCACTCTGTAAAATACAGTAATATTTTAATATTTTTTAAAATTTGTGTATTATAATCATTATAAACTTTACCGTTTCTTTAGTGGGTTTAATTCCACGCGGAGGTTTAATTGGTGCACCTGTATTCATTGTGATGTCAAATTTCAACAAAATGTAATTGTTTAAGCAGAAGTAACCTATGAAAAATCGTGTTTATTATGAAACTAAAAGTTTATGTTCATTCTTGTAGTCTCTTTTAACAACAGGAATAATAATTTTTATTCACACACTAGCATTTAAAATTGTAGTTAACATTTAAGTTAATAATAATATTCTTAATAGAACATTATACTTGCTTTCTTTCGGAGCATTTAAAAATGTCAAGTTCGTACACATTTGTACACATTCATACATGGAAACGAAGATAGCTGTCATATCTCGTTTGTTGTTTTTACTACTTGCGCTATCTGGTGGCCATATTTCCGTATTGTATAACAGATACACATTATTTGAATCGATTAAGTTAAATGTACAACTGGAATATAAGGAAGTAGATAAAAAGAAATGTTTATGAGTTTGCAATCAGTTTATTAACATGTGCATACACACATTATATATGTATATGCACAAGATTACATGGATATTATTTTTATTCAACAAAAAAGAACATAATTATCCATGAACCCAGCATGGACTTTCATTCTGAGTATTATTAAAAATCTTTCATATATATACATAATTTTTTAAAATCAATATAAAGTTTGCGTTGCCTTTGGCGCATAACATAAGCTGACCTGATTAATTAATACAAACTATGTATTAGAAATAGTTTCTCTTAAACTGAATTACAATATATGTTCTTGTAGTTTCCTATAATATACAGAACATGACAAGCAGCTGGCTAAAAGATATGGAAATATGCGACTACCTAATAACATTAGATGTAATATATCAGTGATAGCTCTTAAATAACACATTTAAGTATATTTCTATGCCAATTATTGTCAGTTTCCCAGAGTAATTGAATGGCACCAATTAAAGATATATTAATTTTATTTTATTTTAATCTTAAAAGCCACTCTGCAACTCCTAGATAATAGACAGTTTGTGCAATTCCAAACAAAGGAGCTATAACAATCATTCTGCATGCACCACCTTTAAAGAATGCTGTTGGGCCTTCGTTAGTAAATGTTTTTCTGTAATGAAACGGTTATATTTTAAATAAAATTATTAATTGCAGAAAAAACAATAAAGAACTAGTTTACCTAATGCAGTCTATTACTCCATCATAGGAAGGTTCACCGGGTGCTTTCTTAATAGCTTGTAATCTTGTTTTAATTACATCAAAAGGATTGACTAATAATGCAGCAGTAGATCCAGCGGCGCATCCGGCCAAAAACGAACACCAGAAAACAGCTAAAAAAGAATACAAGTATTTTTCTTAAAATTAGATTTTGAATAAACACGAAATGGCGCCCAATGTATAGTGGCGTCCTCAAGTATGTATGTCAGAAAAATGCCAATCTCCAATTCAGCCATTCTATAGCGACATCTGACCTCAGAAGTCTCGTCGTCGTCGTCGTCGACGAGTTGATAAGTACTCGTTTATGCATAGATGTATGCAATTTCAAGTAAGTCGAACATAACCACGAAATTTAACTGCAGATAGGGCTACAGAACAAAAGATATTACAGCACATCGTTGTTACGACTTAAATCTTTAAAGATGAGTCGTAGAAGAGTACACGAGGAAGATGATGGGTACGAACGCGTGTACAAAAAGCGAAGGCGGGTTTCCGAAAATCAGGAGATTGAAGATCGCTTGGAATCCTTGATTTTGCGGGTAGGCGAAAAATCTACATCTTCCTTGGAAAGTAATTTAGAAGGGCTAGCTTCAGTTTTAGAAGCTGACCTCGGATTATTTCGTAGTAAGATACTCCGCATTTTAACAGATTGTGCTATAAAGATGCCAGAAAAATGCACTATTTATACGACCCTCGTTGGTTTGCTAAATGCAAAAAATTTCAATTTTGGTGGTGAATTTGTCGATTATATGGTAAAAAATTTCAAAGATGCTTTAAAAGCATGCAAGTGGGACGTAGCAAGATATTCGCTCAGGTTCCTTGCGGATTTAGTAAATTGTCATGTTTTGTCATGTGGATCATTAATGCAATTATTTGACAATATGTTAGATGCTGCTAACGAAGATAGTGTACCACAAGTTAGACGCGATTGGTACGTTTTCGCAGTTTTATCAACATTACCATGGGTTGGAAGAGAACTCTATGAGAAAAAAGAACAAGAACTGGATCATTTAATGGTGACAATAGAGATATTTTTGAATAAGCGTAGCAAGAAACACCAGCCAGCATTGAGAGTTTGGTCAAGTGACACGCCTCATCCTCAAGAAGAATACTTGGATTGCTTGTGGGCACAGGTAAGAAAGCTTAGACAAGACAATTGGGCAGAGAAACACATTCCTAGACCATACCTTGCTTTTGACTCTATTTTGTGTGAAGCATTGCAACATAATTTGCCTGCGATAATACCTCCTCCACATCATGAAAACTGTACCTATCCATTGCCTACTGCTGTGTTCCGTATGTTTGATTATACTGATTGTCCTGCTGAAGGACCTCTATTACCTGGAAGCCATGCCATTGAGAGATTTCTTATAGAGGAACATTTACGCCAGATTATTAACAATTATTTCTTTGAAAGAAAAGATTGTGCAGCACAATTGTTGAATTTTCCATATAAAGCCAAAATCCCTCTGGACTATTGTATAGTGGAAGTAATATTTGGAGAATTATTCAGATTACCAACACCAAAACATCTAGAAATTTGTTATGGATCAATTTTGATAGAGCTTTGCAAACTACAGCCTTCAACAATGCCCCAAGTATTGGCTCAAGCAACAGAAATTCTATTTCGTCGAATAGACAGCATGGCAGCTACTGCTTTTGATCGTTTCGTTTGGTGGTTCGCATATCACTTAAGTAACTTTCAATTTCGATGGTCCTGGGAAGATTGGGATTCGTGCTTACAACGTGATCCAGAGCATCCAAGACCTAAATTTATTAGAGAAGTATTGCTGAAAGCTTTACGTTTATCTTACTTTCAAAGAATTCGTGACATGATGCCAGAAACATATGCTGAATTGATTCCCGCACTACCAGAACCTGTGTATAAGTATACATCTGAAGGAGCGAGTTCTCTGCCTGGTACTGCTGCAGCTCATGAACTAGTGGTATCTATAAGACGTAAATGCACACCCGAAGAAGTGTTGAATGTTTTGAATACTCTACCAGGGCCAAAAGATCATGAAGAAACAAATAGCTTCAATCCACTAAAGATAGATGTTTTTGTTCAAACTCTGCTTAATCTTGGTTCCAAGAGTTTCAGTCACAGTTTTGCAGCTATTGGAAAGTTCCATTATGTCTTTAAAGTACTCGCAGAAACAGAGGAAGCTCAAATATGTATATTAAGAAATATGTATGCATTATGGAAGAACCATTATCAAATGATGGTTGTATTGACTGATAAATTTTTAAAAACTGGCATCATAGAATGCAGTGCTATCGCAAACTGGATATTTTCCAAAGAAATGGCATCAGAATTTACAAAACTTTATATTTGGGAAATCTTGCATCTCACAATAAGGAAAAAAAATAAACATGTTATAAAACTAACCACAGAGCTTGCAGAAGCTAGAGAAAAATTAAGAAGGGCTGAAAGTAGATCTGGTTCTTCATCCGACGACGACGATACTAATAAGGATAGGAATAGAGAAAAACCATCAGAAGATGTTGTAGAAAGAATGGAGGAAAAACTAGAAGCAGCACAAGCAGATCAGAAAAATTTGTTTCTCATCATATTCCAGCGATTTATAATGATTCTCTCTGAACATTTAGTACGATGCGATACAGATGGTATTGATTATAATACCCATTGGTACAAATGGACCATAGGACGATTACAACAAGTATTTTTGACCCATCACGAACAAGTTCAGAAATATTCATCAACTTTGGAAACTCTATTGTTTACTCCAGATTTAGATCCCCATATTTTAGATGTATTTCATCAATTTGTATCTTTAAGAGCATAATTCTAACAAAGTATCTACATAATTATAGTTCTAAAAGGAATTCATGTAAGTGGTTCAAAGGAGTATCATGATTATACTATCTCAAATGAACGTTATGGGGTAAAAAAAACCCTATTTATATTCATGACTACACTGTAATCACACACAGTGATATAAACAAAAATCTGCTTTATCACTTCTAATTATAATGATACTATCAATTATATAAAGAGAATAATAAGGCAAATATGTTGCTTAGATACAGTGCATTTATGTACAGATATTTATAAGTATAAGCACTAGTACTAGCAAGAATGAATTTTTCTTCTATTAGTACATAACTATGGGAAATCATATAATATTTCATGAATTTAACAGAAATTATGAGATACCAAACATATACATGTTTTCTGACTATAATTTCTATAACTATGACTATTTTATATTTAAGGCATCTTAAATACATGCTAGATTCTGTAATTTTGTAGAAAGACTTATCTTTGCTCAAAATAAACCTTAATAAAAGAATCTTAAATGACCACATAGGTATTACATAATTTCTTACTATAACAAGCCTGTATTGTTTATGAATCCCAAATATATTTGATATGTTTATTGATAGGCAAGTGAAACTAATTGTAAAAGGGATCAGAATTATATTTACTACATTCAAAAAAATTTGTTTAAAAATTTCAAAATTTTGTTGAAAATATACTTGGGAAATATATATTATACAAAATAAGTAGATTAATAACTTACATGATCCATCTGCTCGTTTGGGCCCAAGATCATTTAGTCTAGCAAACAAAGGAAAGTAAATAACGGAAAACGTAACGTCTCTTAGTGCCGTTGCTCCCGTTCCTTGATAAAGTCCTAGTATTCCCCTTTTTCTGAGAAGATCCTTAGTTAAAGATAATGCGGATACTTCCGTTACAGTCTTTCCAGCTAGAACAAAGAAGAAATGTGTTACACAGCGAATCTGATAAGTAGATTGATCTTTAATTTATATTACTATTTATATTACTAATATATTCAACATTATTTGTATAAGCGGCGATAGCAGTATTTTAAAAAGTTATAAATATTTAAAGATATTAGGTATATATATATATATATGCATATAATTTTTATACGTGATAATATGCAAAAAAAAATAAAAAACGTAAAACGTAAAAATGTTAGTTACTTACACTCTCTCGCGGCTGCGGCAACTCGACCTGCATCTTGCATTTGGATTTTGAGTAATTCCATCGGAGTAGTGATAACTATTTGACAAGCTCCTGCTAAGCCTCCAGCCAACATTTCACGTTGTAATGGCAGTCGTTGGCTACGCAAGTTAATGATAAAAGAAGAGACTAACAACATTTTTCGACGAGTTCTTAAAATTTGCACACTGTAAATTCATAAATTAAAAAAAAGGCTAACGTGATTCGATCGTATCCTTTGAAAACGGCAAAACCGCCCGCTTGATGAAAATTATTAATCACATTTACATATGTATGGGAAATTGCATGATTTCTTATATATGCCTTTTCTGTGTTAGCATATTTATCACATTTGTAGCTTCATGATTCAATGAAAGTACATCGTCTGAACAGCGTGCGTGATACTTATGCCAATTAGATAAGTGTGTATGTACAATATTGCAATCTAGTTGTTAGTATCGGAACTCGCCAAAAAACGATCTACGGATCTCAATTCAACCAGTTTACATTTTTTACACGTACTTTTTTGTTAGTTATGTTGCGTTTGCACTACAGAGATGCTTCACGCTGCCAGTACTGTACATCCTTCTGTGATAAAATACTTTTTTTCCTATTTCCATCTCGAGGTTTTCTACTTTTCTTGTCAGGCTCGGGTATCATCCATACATAACACGTTTTATTATGGGAGAAGAATATAATCGCACAAATTATAATCTAAAATTTAGCGTAAAAACTTTCATAAACTTTTTAAAGAATTTATAACGGTGCTCTTAAAGTTTGTCGTGTATTCGTCGATGTGCGTGATTTTTGTTAACTCTAGTGTATATAGTACGATTAAACGCGATATTTGAAATAGATGATAATGTATTTAAAAAAAAAAGGAATGATAAGCTTTGAAACGCAATAAACAACCACAAGTGTTAGACTCTCGTTAAAATTGTTCAACCCGATGCCCTGCCCTTGTCATACCTGATCGTATCTGATAAAAATATAGTCAATAGGTATTTAAAGATCCACATAAACATACCCGGGACCGGTGGAGAGATAATGTCTAAATATGTCATTGGCAGTAAGTTTAATGGCTTTTTCCGGCGTAATTAATAAAATATTTACGCCGGATCCCTTGTACATTCCAAAATATCCTTCCGCTTTATAAGTCTTCTTAAAGCAATCGAACCTGAAAGCAGTTTACGCGTGACGGTCATTATAAATGCGATCTTTTGAAAAACGATATTTTAAAATATTCAAAAAACATTTTTTAACATTTGAAAATATTGTTTTCCAAACGATACAATACAATTATATAAATACAGTTACAGTTTTATGTCATTTCTTATATGCATCGTCCAACAAACGTGTACGTTATTACTTGGCGTGCGATACAATGATAAAACATTAAATTTGGCAAGAGACTCGAGGACAAATTTATTCTTACGAATGGAAAAAATATGACAGAAGTATATATATGCATATATATATATATATATATGTTACGTACACATCTTGATAATCTTTCTAGTAATCATCGTTGTACGGTATATTTATCAACAATAAGTAGAGTTACAGATAAACTAAAATTGAAAAGCATTGGTATCGTAGCGTTCGAGATATTTTAAAAGCGGCCTTGCATTCAAAAAGTCGTTACGTATGCCAGTAAATTAAATAAATTGAAGGTTTATGAAGTTCTCACTTACATAGAAGTGTACATTCGTTCCCCATTAGGCCCAATTACTTGATTTTGTAGGCGCGTTTTTACTAGGTCCAGGGGGAAAACCACGGATACACCGATAATTCCAGCGATACCTCCATTTATGATCTTTGGTAAAAGTCTGAAATAATATAAACGTCTTTGAATATTCATCTACATTCTGTTGTAGCCTTACGAACGGTTGTCGATCGTATACAAGTCGATACGAACTATTAACGCTGAAGTGTAAATTGAAGTTTTGCTTTTCAAATATTCGCGCCGAACAGACGATAGCCGCGCGATTTTTGACTAAATAAACAGATCGGATCTATATTCGTTTTATATTTTTTACACAAATCAAATAATCTCGTGATTTATTAATATGACATGTAGAATTTATTAATATGACTGATAATGTGCAACTACGTAAATATGCGATCTCCTTTTTTAATGGGACGCAATTGAAACCGTGGAGCGGTTATTCCTTAGCAATCATAACCAATTACATAATATTCTACTTACTTAAATTGATCGGGAATTTGCTTCTGTGAATTCTGCTGCGCCATTGAAAACTAGTATATACTTTCCGTATCTGCAATTAATATTTCAATAAACACGTTTCATTTTAACAGGTTGAATCGCTCTCTTCTTTACCCGCACGATTTATTAAGTACATTTATAATTTACGTTAGTAAGGACGATATTCATTAATATATATGCACAATTTTTTTTTTACGTTAACGACACGTATCACATAATCCGTACTAATAATAATAATACGATACTATCGTGCATAATTTATCTCTATATTTCATATTGTAGTTACATTTTATTACAATATTTATACTTTCAATGAAAAGGAAAAAAAATTGAATAGAACAAAAAGAAAGAAATATTAATTGTTTTATAGTCAATTTAATAATACTGTGGTATTTCATTCTTGATTCAAAAGAAATTATTATCAATATGTGAAGACAATGATGTACTTATATTTATGGAATGCATATGTACAGAATTGTGTATAAGATAACTTATGTAATGCTCCCTTATCACCAAGTATTAGTAAGAAACAGGAGATAGGATTTCTAACTTGGGTAACAGAAAGTTTCACAGTAATTTCTTTTAATTCTAATACAAATCTACATTTTGTATTTATTATTGAATGAATGTTTATACTGTATATGTCTTAATTTCTGCAAAACAATTATTTTATGTGTAATGACTTATGACATCAGATATAGTATATACATTTGTGTCATTCTCGTTGATACGCATAACCCATATTTCTACAGACTGTTATACACATGTAATGACAATAATAATAATTTTATAGAACAATTTTATAATTTTATTCTTCTCCTTTAAAAAAAAGAGTAAGTAGTTATATTTGAAATGGTACATTTTCTAATTATTATTCAAAATTACTTATCCCAACATTACTGTTGAAATAGGTTATTATTGTGATAATAAATATACATACATATATGTATATACATATTCAATGTAATTATTATATATAGCTGTGTAAATTATTTAAATTTTTGTTAAACATAAACCATGAGAAAATTGACTGGTCTTAATGTGGAGAGCATAACAATTGTATATCTTTTAATTGAATGATAATCACATGTATCATGAATTGAGGCTAGATTAAAGTAAGAATACCAAATTTTAAAATTGTGTCACGTCGATAACAAGTACGATCAAATCTCCTTTACACGTGTTGTAAAAAAGGAATCATGAACTTTTTCATTTTATACAATTTATAACAGAAACTCGAATTCTTTTAAGCATATTAACATGAACACGTTCAAATTTACTTTATAAAATTGGTATAGATATAGATAATAGCATGTAGATTTATCCATTGCTACTTAATATGATCACATCAAAATCGAATGTATTCTTCATAAAAATGTAATAATCCTTACACTGAAATTAAGATAATAAACAAAACAAAATTTGGCGTGGGACTTACCCCACACTAAGAACAGACGATAACGATAAAACTTGTGTTTTATCACTTACAATTTAACTTATTATAAGATTACTGCACGTTCACTGACATCAAAATCTATTCGCTCAACCTTTGACAGGAACCACCAAGTCCTGCTGTGTTAAGGTTGATTTTCAATGAAATGCTTTGTGACATATAATTACAAGTAATGTAGTAACTATAATAAATGAACACATTTATACGTCTTTCTGCAGTGCTCCTTCTTACTTGTCGTTTATTAAAAATAATTTTACTCGTTTCTTAAACGTTTTTAATTTTAATCAGAAATCGACCAATCAATGAAATTCTTCTAGATCATGCTAAAACACGATTGGACACAGCATGAGTAAAGACAGAACAACCATTTTATAAGCCATACGAGTTATGGCGCGTTTTTCAAATATACGAATTTCAAACGTTACATAGATTCGTTTTATGTTCAAACAATTTTACTTATTATCACTTTAGAGAAGAATGGAATCCTGTAAATTATAGATAACTAGATAGGTGTCGGATAAAAAATTAGTAATGATTAATATTTGTTGTTTGCTAATTTAATGTTCGCATGATAACAAATTCCATAAAATTAAATATGAAATTTTCAATTAATTGAAATTCAATGTTTCTTCATGTATACATTGATTTATAGGAGCTGTTTTGTTCTAAATATTCTAATAAATACATAATATTAAAGATATTATCATAATGCTAAAATAATACTATTTACAAGTATATAGAAACATACAGAAGTAAAATTAATTTGTTTACTCAATCATTATGTTTGTGTCACATTTATAAACAAAAAATATTATATGTATAGTATTAATATTAAATAAAATAAAATGAAAAATCCAATATAAATGTTCAATTCCATGAAAATTTCCATACGTAAAAATTCAGTTTTCATGCACATATTTTAAGAATACACGACAATCCATTATATGTACATAGAAATTATTCATTGAAATAAATTTGCAGAATATATGTAAATGTAACGAAAAAAGCATTAATAAAATATAAATTTATCTTATGTTTTAACAGCATGCTTCATTAGCAGAATAGTAATTGTTAATAAAAAAAATGTCATAACTAAAGTAATTCCAACTATATTATAATGTATTTTGATTCGTGTTATAAATATATTTGTTTTTACAAATAATTATGATGTCATGGTGTATATAAAATATGCTTTTCTGCAAAATTATTAACTTAAATATATTAATGCATGGTGTCATTACAATTTATTTGTATAATGTGAATGAAATTATTCAAGTAGTAATTTTATAATAATATTATATGTACAAGAGGTAATAACTTTAAAATTAATTGTAGGAACACTAACATTTCATTGATGGATCACATGAATTTCCAATGTTCCATAAAAATATGATCATCAATTAGTGGCAACTATTTGTGTCTTTGCAAATTTCCAATACTTTTACATATATTTATTAAAATTAGATGTATCCTATAACATGTGTAATGATTGCATATGTAATTATAAATTCATGATTCTGCAAATAATCAAGAATGTAAAGAATTAATAAACCACAATGTTCAATCTCTAATGCTAAACATGTCAAATAATTGTTCTATTCACAATTTAAGTAAAACTTGGAATTTTAAGTTGATGCAACTTAATTTTATATTGAATAGTTGATAGATTATGATTATTTTTTTACGTCATCACGAATTATGTTCGAAAAGATGTAAATTACTCGTCTCATTCCTAGTATTCTTATTACTAAAGCTAACACTAAATTAGAATTTGATCACATATTTATGATAATTTAATATATATATATATAATGCGATAAAAAGAAATAGTTATGGTTAATAAAAAACTACTTAGATGTGGAAACATTCAAATTTGGAAAAAAATTACGTTATTAAGTAGCTTGACTAATATTTGATTAACACAATCAAGTACACCTAATTTTTCCATTGATAAGATTATACCTAACATAATTTTATTTCTATGTTTTTAACTATCTCTTGTAAATGCATAAGATATTTTTATAGATATACATATACATATATACATACACGTAAGTATGTATATACATACATATACACAAATTGAGAGTCAATATTGACATAACATGACAAGAATATAATATAATCTTGTAACATAATTTTGTTAAGACGCAAGAATTATTACCCATATCACAATTTAATCTTGAAAAAACATGATCATAGTGGCAACATCATTTATACATTATAACTAGAGTGTACCTAATAATATTCATACAAACTACCGTTTATAACGCCCTTTTATTAATTGTAGAGCTTTTGCCATAAGAGGTGCCTTTGTTTTCTTTGCCACACCACCAGCTATTAGTGAAATAATGAATTAATGTCAAAAAAAAGTGTTTAACCATAAAATAACTACTTTATTATATTTTCATATAAATAAAAATTAATATTACTTACATGATGTTTTAACTCGATTCATTGGAGGTGGTGGTACAGAAATATTAGTTGCTGCAGTAGGTCCACCACCTACGATCAGTTTCTTTTTCAAATCAGATGTAGATGTAGGAACTGAATTTGCTGTTCCATATTTTGCTTGTTTTTTGAGAACATTTCTAGGTGGCTTCACGACATTATCAACATATGCAAGCTTAGCTGATCGTAGTGGTACAGTTTTATCTATAGACTGCTTTATGTTGGCAGTCAATGTCTTCAGTTTTGCTTCTCTTTCATCCAAACAACGCTGATTTTCAAGTAATAAAATTATCATTACACATGTAATAAAATGGATTATTTTGTTTTTTAAGTATTTCATAAATTATAAAAATTGTTATACCATATACATTTCACGCCACGTCTCCATTTCTTCTCTCTGCTTACTTCTGAATTCTCGATTGCAATGAAATTGCCATAAAGAATCTGTATCTTCTATTAGATAAGGATTATAATGTTCTAACATAAATAATTGATCCGGTGTAGCTCGTTCTAAGACCGGTTTTATTATGTCATATGGAACACCACCAGTGAATTCAAGTGCTGCGTGATAAAATTAAGTATGCATATAACTGTTACAAAACATGGTTTATATAAATATGATTCAATATAAGTATTAAAGTTAATAGAAATAAACTAAGTAAACTTACCATCAATATTCTCTATTAGTACTCTTATGCACATTTCATAAAGAGAAGGTACACTTGTATAACCAGTTTTATTTCCTGAGTATACTTTGGTCCTAAAAGAAATCAAATATAATGACACTGTATTACTAACCTTCTTATTATATAACTGGATCTGTTATTAAATACCTTTGGTTTTTTGCATAAATCACATTAGTAAGAGCTTTATCCTCTTCTTTACGATGTACAGGATTGATGTATGGCAGTGGCTTATAATTAGGACTTATTTCAGGTAACGTAGATGCCAGATCCACACTTAATGGTTCTAATTTTACATTTGGTGCTAGAAGAGACAATGGCTGCAAATGAAAATCTTCATAAATATTAACAATTTGCAAATTGACCATATAATCTAGATTAAGTTTTTTTGAAAGTATGTATGAATCTATGAATGTGTTATTACTAAATATGTTAACAAAATATTATATAGTTACATTATATTATACTGAATATCACATAATTTACATGTAAACTATCACTGGTAGTGGCCTCGCTTTTGACAGAAGATTGCTTTTTATTGTTTAATGTAGATGATGTATTTGGTTCTGATTTAATAACTTTTGCAGAACTTAAATTGGGAGAGTTATTATGACGTTTCCTTGATGATGGTGCAAGTGTGCACATACCAAGAGCTTCTGCAAAGCTTGCACCTATTAAAAGAAATTATACCATATAAGATATTTATAATGTAAGATATAAATAATTCAAAAAATAAAAAGATAATTGAATATATCACATAGACAATGCAAAAAAAATATTTAAAATTGAAAAAATATAAAAAATTTATTGAAAAGAACTAACTTCCCCTATAATTACATAATTTAATAATTATATACTTCTCCATAAAATATATAAAGACTAACCAGAGTTGCAATCAATTCCTTCATCTCCATTGATTTCTTGTTTAATCTTTACTTTTTCCTTTGATTCTTTAGAGCCAGATTTGGTATCCCTTGAATCAGAGCTATTTTTATTCTGATGTTTATGTTTTCCTTCTTCGTGTTCTCTTTTCCTATTTTTCTCCTTATCATTAGTATGATTTTTACTAGTAGAACTATGACTTTTTGATTTAGAACTTTTACTGGAATGATGACTGTCCTTTACTTTCTGTTTCTCCCTATTTTCCTCTGACTTTTTTTTGTGTCTGTCATCATGTTCCTGTTTACTAGAACTGTGTTTTACCTTCTCCTGTGATTTACTTTTTTCACTCTTACATTCAGTTTTGTTCATAGCATCCTTATCCTTAAATGAACATGATAATAAATCCTGCTTTGCTACACTTTCTGTTTTCTTATCTGGTTCAGTTTCAAATACATCAGTATTTTGTTTTTCCATATCATAAGAAACAATTTTATCTTCGTCACTTTCACTTTCAGAATGTTTCCTTCTTTTACTTTTCTTTTTCCCATTATTAGAACTATCTAACTTCCTTTTTTGGTTGTTCTCCTCATTGTCATCTGTAATACTGTCCACTTTACTGCTATGTGATAATTTATCACTAGATTTTTTTGAATGCATAGAATTACTACTTTTTAAATCATTAGAACTAGATCGCTTTTCTTGTTTTGACTCATGCTTAGAACTATGATGATTTTTCTCATGTTTTTGTTTTTGTGACTCAGTTTTAGAACTTTTAGAACTCTCTTTATTTACATGAGGCTGATTTTCAGAAGATTTTACTTTTGTTTCTTGCTTACTAGAATGTTTTGAATTATGCTCTGACATTTCATTCTTTTCTGTTTTTTGCTGGTGTCTATGTTTCGAACTGTCACTTTTGTGTCTAAAACATTTATATTAGAAGCAATTTTTGTAGAATTTTCATTATTATTTTTTAATTTTAAAATACCTATTGTTCATAATGTTATGTATAACAACATATTAAATTATAAAAAAGATACCTTGATATCTTTACTGTACTATCAGCTTTCCGTTTCTCTTTCAATTTTGGAGATTCAGGACTATCACTATAACTTTCTGGAGCATCGGGTACACAGGCTTCGTCCTCATCTTCACCATCACTAGTTTCTTCGTCAGCAACCATAGCTTTCCACTTTGCTACTAAAGCTTTAGCTGCATCTCCCACACCACCTTCATATTTTCTTAAAGCATTTACGGTACGTCCTACTCCTGTATCTTGAAGATGTTGTACTGTTACTGGTAAAGTATACAGTTTTTGAATATAATACAACATCTATAATAAAGAATCAAAATTTTATATTAATATATGAAATATAAAAGACATTATTTCAAATAATTGATATTAATTAATACAAAATATTTATGTCCTTTTATTAGTTGGTAAACAATGAGTTGAGCTTAGTCAAGTTGTATATATGAATATAAATAAATAGGTATGTAATGAGTTATATGCACATATAGAAAGAAAAATATTATTGCCAATATAATACAAATAGAATGTAAATAATGACGTAAAACTATCTTTATATTATACCGATAAAATAGCTACGGAAACTACACATATACATATGTATACGAATACGTATAAGTAATATTCACAATATCTTTGTTCTGTTAAAAATCTATGGAAAAACAATTAAATGTCAATATAATACTGCTATTCAAATGAAATGCTATTTTGACAAGAGACAATGACAAATTAAATTTATGCGTCGTTTAAATCTCCAAGAGGTTATTGTAACATATCTTTCTAAAATGATTTGTTTCTATATTATGATTTCTTTTATTACGTATTATTAGCAATGTTAGTAACAAAGACTAATAATACGAACCTTATCTTCATCGTTGCAACATTTTTTAATATTTCGCTGATAATGTTGAATTTTCTCCACAACAGACATCGTTGTAACTGCCAGCTGCTAGCTACTACACTGCAACTGATCGGCTACACAGGTTGACCAGATACGTAAATTGATTTTTACTATATTTTAAAATTAAAAAGTCACTACTTTACTAACTTTTCTAAAGTATTGTAAAATACTTTTAATAAATACTGCTAAATAGTTCGTCGTGTAACGAATTAGAATTCTCGAGAAATGTTTTAAAGAAATAAATTCCAATAAGAATTGTACATTATCATGGGCAGCAATAATGGCAACGTCGTGTATCAAAGGTTGCCAACGTAACTCAAATTTTTACTTGAATTCCGGTGGAGCCATAATTTAAATATTAATGCAAATGTCAATTTATATTATTTATATATTATACTATGCTCATTGAATTTTAAATTAAAAATTAATATAAAAGCTAAAAAGCGACGATGCCGGTATTTCAAGAATCTTGCGCCGAGGTAAATAAAAAACTATTTTTCATTAAGGTTATTAATTACACTGTATTTTATAATTCATATTAATACGTTTTCTTTTAAATCCAGCAAATACAAGCACAAACTATTATTATAATACATCCGGGTTCCATGCATCTTCGTATGGGCCGTGCTTCTGATTTAAATCCATGTACATTACTAAATGCTGTTGCTAGAAGACGATTGCCAGGTGGAATTGAATATAAAGATAGTTTTCTACCAATCGCTGTTCCTCGAGTAAGTCATTTTAATTTCTAATTTGTAATTAGATAAAAAATAAAAATTATCCTTACTTGTTTCCAGTAGACAAAAGAATTAACACAAGCAATGGAAGAGTCTCGTCTTCAGGTTTCTCATACATTACAATCTTGTTTACAATCAGATGGTAGAAGACGGTATGCTACACCACCACAGCAAATAGCAGCTTTTAATCGTAGATCTAACGCAGAAGTGCTGTCTCCATCCAAAGTAGAATGGATAAAGACAGATAAAGATGTTATTGTGGGAGATGATATCCTTTCCTTAGATCCAGAGGATAATTTCAATATACATTTTCCATATAAAAGAGGTGAACTCAATATTCATTCTGGTCCTGGTGGCAGTTTAAAAGCAGTTATGGCAGACTTAAAAACAATCTGGGAATATGTACTTACTGAAAAAATGGACATACCTCTTAGAGATTTAAAACACTATCGAGCAGTACTTGTAATACCAGATATTTACAACAGACATTATTTAAGAGAATTAACTACATTAATGCTTTGCGAAATTGGGTTTGGAGGATGTTTTCTCTTACAAGTTAGCTACTTTCATTATGTAGAGTTAAATAAAACATTATTTGTTACATTTAAATTCATGCAAAATATTCTAATAATCATAAAAGTAATAAGAAATTAAACAGACACTAATAAGTAATTATGTTTTTTCTTCTACTAGGATCATGTGGCAGCTACATTTGGTGCAGGTTTAGGCTATGCATGCGTTGTAGATGTTGGTGATCAAAAAACATCTGTTTCTTGTGTTGAAGATGGAATTTCACACAGAAATACACGCGTACGTATGGATTATGGTGGTGGAGATATAACTCAAACTTTTCTGTGGCTACTCCAAAAATGTGCATTTCCATACAAAACTTGTGATCCATCTGATAAATTGGATGGATTACTTTTAAATCAATTGAAAAAAGATTTCTGTCATGTTGATCTAAATGTTTGTGGATCTCAAGAAAAGACATTTATTGTCAGGAAACCTAAACAACAAACTGAGAAATATACATTACAGGTTATATATTATTCTTGTATTGTATCAATTTCTTTATTATAAATATTATTTAATGAACATACGAATATGTGCTTGTAGGTTGGAGATGAATGTTTAGTGGCACCTCTAAGCTTATTTCAACCAGAATTATTTAAAGTTACAGGCACACATAATGTACATATTCAAAAGCGATCTATGGGTGATCCAGAAGATCCTCACGATGAAAATTACTTACGAGAAACTAGTGTAAGAATATATAATAACATAAGATATGTATATTTATAGATATTGAAGGGTCGTATACAAATGATTTTGCAGAGAAGGGGAATGAAAGAAAATTTAGAGCAAGCATTAGAGATGCAGGAAGAAGTGGTTGCACCAACTGTAGCAGGCGAAGAAGAAGTTGTTGTAGATGCTGTGGATTCTGCTCCAATTGCTTTATCAAATCGAGATCTTGATGCACCAAGAGATTTTGTGGTAGGCCCACAACAACTGCTTGGACTTGATCATGCTATATTACAAAGTATCGATCGCTGTCGTACGTATACTTTAATATTAAATTAAATTTAGAAATAAAAAATACGGATTTTTTTATCCCACTTATAATGACTTCGTTTTCTTATAGCTACAGAAGATTTAAAAAGAAAAATGTATAGTTGCATCCTTGTTGTCGGATCTGGGATGAAGTTTCAAGGAATCGGCATGTGGCTTCACAATCGCATATCGCTTCAAATTCCTTACATGTACAGGGCTGGTAATTCTATTTTTACTTTAGACATTGCATTGTTAGTCTGTATGGTATAATTTAATTAATATCCGTAGAACAATTAGATATTATAACACAGCCAAAAGAAATGGATCCGGGTATGACCTCATGGAAGGGTGCTGCAATTTTAAGTTGTTTGGAATCTGCACAAGAATTGTGGATTGGTAGACAAGAATGGGAACGTATCGGAGTCAGAATATTGAGAGAAAGGGCTCCTTTCATGTGGTAGATAAATGTAAAATATGTAATTGTATGTAGGTATTTTTTATTTTAGTTATATTTATTATTTGGTGTATATTCAACATTTGATATTTTGCTATATTATTACATTGAACTTTTCACACATGTCATATAAAGATTAGAAACTTATAAAATAACTAATTGTTTCATAATAAATCTACCATTCTAATTTTATTTTTATCGTTAGGATGATATGCAACAATATCTGCTTCTATTAAATATTGTACACAATCTAATGATTCTGAAACAACATCTACATAAATATCATCACCACCTTTCCCATATGCAGTTGTCAGTGCCTACATATAATATAATTTCATGTATTTTTATACAACAAAAATACTTTTAAGATAATAAACGTTATGTTACTTACTGCCAGAAGATTTTGAAAGTTTTCATTGCCTGGAAAAAGTATTTCTACAACATCGATCTAAAAAAAAAAAAAATATACATATTTAATACAGACTTTCTTAAACAAAAGCAATGAAAATAAGTAATTTGTACTCACCAAATTTTGCCTTGTATCCCGAAATAATCTCTTAGTTCTACTAAGTTCATCATCATATGTTTTGTTTTCTAATGTTTGTGCAGAAGCTAAATACATTTCACGCATCTTATTAAAACCATTTCTTTTATTTTCTAAGCTAAAAAATTATTATATTTTATAGTTGTTATTATTATTATTATTATTATTATTATTATTATTATTATAAATGTTGTGTAAGTTTTATTCAAATTTCTTACTAAATAATATCTTTCTCGATATTCTGCAATTGCTCTCGTGTTTTATCTAAAAGGTCTTGAGCATTAAAAATTTCTTTTTGTAAATCATTTAGTGCATCTGTGTAAATATCAGTTGTCTTTGGAATAGGGTAATCTGCAGGTGGTCTTTGTGGTATATATTTTAATACACATTGAGCCAATTTATGTTGTTTTTTTCTCACCTCTTCTGATGTGCATGATGCACTTAAAGAAGTAACTTTATTGTTATCAATTTCACTTATTAAATTCTCTATTTCTTTGCGCAAATGTTCTTGCAACTCTTTTAAATCTTCATAAGTATCTTCTAAAGTATATTCCATTTTTTCTAAACAATAGGGCCAGATTTGTGAAAATCGTCTATTATTTTAAAAAATATGAAAGTTGGTGAAAGTGGTTCTAAATACTTACAGTTTCATAGATTACACTATGCAACACACATTTTACTGTTTATATATATAAATGAATGAAAAATAATTTATACGCTATTAACAAATATGTAACATATATGTATTTAAGATCATGTAAAAAGCTATAGCAAATAAATTAAATTACTGAAAATTGAATAAAATTCGATTTTTCATAATTCAATTTGAATGTTGTGTGTCAACAAATGCACATAACCTAAATATGGAGTTTAGCGCTGCTGTCGCAGTAGTTGCATTTGTGTTAGATACAGATACGCGTCATAGAAAAATGTATGCATGCACAATTCCAAATGTGATATAGCTAATAGAACTGACTCGTAAAAGGCACAAATAATGTATTCTTGTATATTACACGATTTATTGTAGTTTCAACATTTTCTATTCATGCATTCACAATAAAATAGTGCATAATATACGTAATAAAGAGAAAAACTATAAATCAAGACTAAATAGATATAATAATAATATTCAATTATGTCCGAAGACGTAAATAGTTTGGGTGATTATTTCGAACGTTCACTTAAAACGACTGCTAAGTCGAATGTAAGAAAAGAGTAACTTTCCTAAATAATAATGATAATATCTAAATGTTTTTCTATTTATCGATTGTATGCGAAAAATGATTTATTGATAGGTTTTAGAATGTCGTGTTTGCGAAGAGGTTTTCACCGTGGATGGTATAAAGGTACCACGACTGCTACACTGTGGTCACACTGTGTGTCATTCATGTTTACTACGATTAAGACCTTGTATGTTAGACCAGCAATTTCTTCTGTGTCCATTTGATAGACAGCCAACTGAGATAAATGAGACTGGTATTTATAGTTTAAAGAAAAATTTTGCATTGATCGAACTTCTTGAAAAGTTGGAACAGTCCAACAATGATAAAGCTTTTATGCTGGAAAGGGAAAGGCTTCGATCTAATCAACCTTGTGACGAAGATGAAGCTCATATGGCTGTACTTTATTGTACAGTATGTGCTACTCATTTATGTGAAGCTTGCGATAACATTACTCATTCATCAAAAACACTTGGTAAACATAGACGTGTACCTTTGTCAGAAAAGCCACGTGAAAAACCTAAGTGTCCAGTACATACGACACACATAGCAGAATTTACATGTACTCAGCAAGGCTGTTACAACTCCTTGATGTGCTATCTGTGTAAAGACTATGGCAGACATAGCACACATAAGGTAATTCCTCTTGCGTTGTATAGGTTTGTTAACAATATCCTGCCTATACTTCAAATTGTAGCCAGCATTGGTGGAAGT
The DNA here is from genome assembly GCA_032403825.1 of Odynerus spinipes. Lineage (NCBI taxonomy): Eukaryota > Metazoa > Arthropoda > Insecta > Hymenoptera > Vespidae > Odynerus > Odynerus spinipes. Next base: position 1,496,670 of record JAIFRP010004405.1, read on the forward strand.
GGAAGCTGAGAACATCAGAAAATCAGTAATAGCTGCTTTACAGAAGATGACCCAATTTATGGAAAGTATGAGAGATACAGCAAATAAAATAGGTATTACATTGTATTTTTTTTCTTTAATTTGAATTGAAATTCTTTTTTATTAATGAATTATTTATTAGAGACTGTCATACAAGAGTTAGAAGATTGGGCGATTGAAGATGCGAGGCAACGGGTACGTCAACATTTTGAAGAGTTAAGAGCACTGTTAGCTGAACAAGAGAAAGCAGCATTAAAATGTATAGATACAGAGACTCGTGGTAGATTATGCGCTTTAAGACAACAACAGAAAGATCTATCAACTACAAGATCACAAGTGGCTAATGTTTGCATTCAGTGTGAAAGTATTTTGGATTCTGAAGATTGGAAACTACTAAGCAGTGCAGAAAAAGTTAAAGAAGTTTTAGCAACACTAGAACAGCAACAACAGCATTATGCTCAGTTGGGACCTGATTTTCTCAAACCAGAGTCATCCATACCTATAATATTTAGCAGGGTTTGTACAAGATAAATTATTGTTAGACACATGATTTTATAACTTTCATATTCTTATGTTATGTAATAATAATATACTATTGTATATCATTTTTAATAGGATAACCGAGTACATATAGGTACAAAAATTGATATGAGAGCAGTAATCCTAGGTTTAGATGGTGCAGGGAAGACCAGTATACTTTCTGCAATGAGAGGAATTACTCTTTCAGGACCTCCAATTCCAACTATAGGATTTAATGTAGAGAGTCTAGAATATAAAAACCTTGTATTCACGCTTTGGGATGTCGGAGGTCAACATAAATTCAGGCCTTTATGGAAGCATTACTACCACAATACACAAGCTGTTATTTTTGTAATCGATGCTAGCGATCGATCTCGTTTTGAGGAAGCCCAAAATGAATTATCTAAAATAGTCAGTGAACGAGAATTGAAAGATGCTTTGTTTTTAATATATGCCAACAAACAGGTATAAAACTTAACAAAATTTTGATAATATTCATCAATGAAATGTTCACCATAATAAGTTTTAATAACAATGAAACAATATTTTACCTTAGGACATACCAGAATGTGCAAGTATAGAAGAGTTGACTGATATTTTGTGTTTACAAAAGCTTTGTTGTGGAAGAGCTTGGCATATTCAAGGATCATCTGTAATTGCAAACATTGGAGGAGCCACTCAAGGTCTCGACTGGTTAACGCAACAACTTGGAGCACATGAGACATTGTATACAATACCTATAGCATCCTGATCACTATTTACTGTAATTTAATTGTCATATGACATTTTATAATTTTTAAATTACAACATTACAATTATTACTTTAAAAAAATTATTTGTAGTCTCATAAAAATATTTGTAATCTTACATAATAGTCGGTAAATAAAATTAAAAGATGATAATACATATCTATTTAATTTATTGTAATTTATGATATAATATATATTTTCACGATGCTTCAATCTTATAAGAATAAATAGTCGTATCACATCTAGAAAAGTCTTATTTATTTGTTTTATTACATGGTTATTGTTGCCTTTGATACATAATCATACCAAAT
>JAIFRP010004405.1:1498360-1552585 GCA_032403825.1 Odynerus spinipes
TATATATATATATATAATATAGCATCTTTAAATTACATCTCAATTACTTTTAATGTATATAAAAACACTTGACAAACAAAAACGGAACAACTTAGAGTCTTTTATGGAGCTGTGCCGTTGAAGAACACGAGGCAAAGATAAATTTCTATTCCACAGTTTTCAAGTACAGTGTACCTTAGGCAACACAGCACCTATTAATTGCACAAAATATGTAAATGCTTCACAATTTCACAGATCAAGAGTTTTCATCCTTGAATGTTGTGTAGGATGTCATGAAAAGTTTTGCCTAATCAGAATAACCATTTTCACTGATTAGAATGAAGTATAGATTATTGAAGTACCAATTGATGAATTATGAAATTTTGTTTTAGATAATAATTTTGTGCCTGTGAAGATTAGTGCGTGTCGCAGCCACACAGCTCCTGGAATACAGTCTATCTTTGTGTCAATTATCGATTGACACAAGTATTTACAATTCGTCATGTTCCTGAAAAGAAGAGAAATTATTATTAATTTATGTTACAGTATTGAGAAATGATATAATTAAAGTGATATTTTTCAGAAACGAGGAATTCCACCTTTTTATCTTTCAGGCAATCAGAAAATGGTTTTTGTCATCATATTTAGACATAGTTATAAATTTAGTAATTTACAAAATTAACGTCTTAATAAATTATTACATACCTCTACATCTGGAACAGCATTTTCTTCTTCTTCTGCATCTTCATCTTCATCATCATCTTTGCTGTCTTCAGACTCCTTACTTTCCTTCTCTCTTTGCTTCCTTTCCTCTTCATCTTGAGCTTCCTTCATTTTCTTTTCGCCCTCCTATAATACATGTACATATATTTGTTAATTATAGATACAAGGAATTAAAATTTATTAAGTTAAGTATGTAAAATATAATCAGTAACGAGGAATTCCAGTTATTTGTCTTTCATTGAATCAGAAATACTTTGAATCATCAGATTTAATTTTGTTTAATAGTTGATATATATATTTACAATTATAAAATGATATACCCAATACAATACTTACAATAGTTTGTTTCCAAACTTCTTCGCCAAATTTGCGAGCTTCTTCAATATCATCTGTGATCAAAACATTATCGAAGATTGTACCAGATTTAACTTGCCATAAATCAAATCCGATAGCACAGATTTCCTTTCTCATATAAAGTTCAGGATCAGGGGTATATTCAGGATTATCGATTTCAGGATGAATCCAAGGTCCTTTGTAGTTTGGATTGTCAATCTGTTTTGGTTTCCATTCACCCTTGTATTCAGGATTATCGATCATAGGAGCTTCCCATTCTCCATCCATCTCATCATCCCAATCCTTTGGTTTAGTAGCTTCTGGGTCAGGAATGTGTTCTGGTTTATCCCAATCTTCAGGTTTTGTATCAGAAGGATCAGGAATAGTAGGCTTGTCATCCCAATCTTCTGGTTTGCTTTGCGATGGATCCTTAATTTTCTTTGGTGGCAAGAAATCCCAGTCAGCCTCTAACTCCCCAGATTCTACTTCTTCGTTATCAATGAGAACCTGATGTAAAATGTAAAAATATGAAATATAAAGTATTTCATAAGATCAAAAAATATATAAAATAATATATAAGTAATTAATGATGAATGTTGAACTTTGCTTTCAAAATACAATAAGCAATAAAAACTTATGTACAATTATGCAAGATAATCTTTTCTCTTCGAGGTCCTGTAGCACCCACCCTTTACTGTATTTATCAAGGATTTGTGACTCTAGGCTCGATATTTCTCTTACATAGGAATCATTAAGTAATTATAATTTATAATTACCTTGTATGTATTATCAGGCTTGACAATTAAGGTATATAAATGTGTGTAAACATCATCCTTGCATCGGATATCTTTGTTGATCAACAAGTTTTTGCCTTTGTAACTAAAGATAACATGAACTTTTTTGGTACCTGGTCCACATATGTCAGGGCCTAAAGAAAAATATTTTCGATTCTTGAAAACAATAGAGATACATTTAGATATTTAAAATAGTATTATAAAAATAAAAATGTATCTACTTTGGTACCTGGAATACCATGAGGATATCCCAGGGCATAAGCGAGACTTTTAATCTCCGAGTTCCTCTAGCACTTGCCACCCACATGGCGTGACCAGTGACTCTAGGCTCGGTTTTACTTTAATTATCAATAGATTCTTACCAAACATGATCTCATATGGGGTTTCTCCATGCATATCCTTCTGATCCAACTTACAATCAAATATTTTTACATATCCTCCTCCACAATCAATATTTTGTTCATGTTTAACAGTAAATTGAATAACAAGATCTTTATCTTTATTACTGAATGGCTTAAATTTTTTGCTTAAAGCATAAAACCTAGCATCTTGCGAAGTCTGGATACCTGTAAATAAGTAATATTGTTTTCATTTATGTTTATAATTCAAGTAATAGAAAATTAAACATTAAAGCCATGAATAAAATAACACTTTAAATATACCTTTATCATTTTCTGGCTCATTCCAAAATTTTCCATGACTCAATACAAATTTTCCAAATTCCTTTCCTGGATGTTCAGAATATACCCAGTTCTTTTCCCATGAATCTATATATATAAAATTAATAATAATACAATCAGAAGTCTTGCATGTAGTTAATAATAGAAGCACATATAGAATAGAATATTTACATTTAGTAGCATATATTATTTAAAAAATTATAAATTTTCAATTTTTTGCATTACTGCTAAACAATTATAATGCTTTTTATGTAAATAAAAAAGAAACCATTATAAATATTTGTTTCAATTTTAAAGTTTGTTTACACAGTTTCCCTTACTAATGTAATACCTCATTAGGCAAATACTTGTATCTATTGAGAACTTTCGAATGTAACTGTAAATATGTCTACAACCAGAGTTCTTTCCAAATGAACGAAATCGATTTAACGATAGAGGATATAGGGTTGCATCGTGGCCGTTTGCCACGAGGCAGTTTTTTATTATAAAAATTATATCCATCAGGAAGAAGCGCATAACCGCAGGGAACATTAGAATATCTTATTGGACGGAAATCGCAGCTAGATCATTAATTATGCATAAATCTAACTATGTGCGTGGCGTAAAGAGCGAAAAGAAGTATATTGTAAGAAAGTTCGAACGACTCGCGCGCCTAATCGAAAAGTCTATCCTTTCTAGTATCCTCCCGTGGAGTTCAGTGGCCGACATAAGGCCGGTGAAACGAAGCTTTGAACATCGGCGTTGCTTAGGAAAAGCTGGAAGGGTGTGGTTCTGGTTAGGAAACGATGCGAATGGAGGGTGTTGATTTTTCTAGATTCCGTTTAGGGAAGATCGAATGTATGGATAGGAAAAAGCTACAAGAAGGGAAGAGCTTGTAGCGCTCGTGTTTTTTTTCGCCGAAATTATATATCGTTCGTAGGTTTTACTCACCATCGGGAAACTTTTCCTCGAAGTAGACTTCCGCTGTGACGAGAGAAATCGCCAAAAAGAGTAGGCAAGAGCAAAGGTACCGCATTTTTGGACGCCGGAACGACAAGAGTCCGTTCGACGAAGACGTTGACTCCACAACGATCTGCCCGATAATGTCTCAACGGCGGACGTGGTTGGTAAGTTTAGCACTCATCGAGATAGACAGATGGAGAGCGCTGATTGGCGGGAGTGCTTCGGCCAATTGGCTCCGACCACGCTCGAGCGACTGTACTCCCCCACCGTAATCTTGAACTAACGATATCTACGCTGCTGCCACTCATTATATTTTATCCATTGTAGATACAACAGAGTGATTTCGAATGTTGAATAATTTTAGTTTACCTAAGATCTAAAAATTAGAAGAAAATTTATTTCTCTACGATCGATTTCCTTTCTATCTCGGGTTGAATAAAACGGATATGGTTTCAGGTTGTAACAGGAAGTACGTATGGAGCTCCTGTAGGGAGAGCGTTGATTGGTTCACTAGCAAGCAGCCATCTTGTCTCTAATTAAATTCAAATTTAAATCTGGTTTTTGCGATCAGATCTTTGTGCGTTCTAAAACGAACTTTTAATCGCGTTTAGTACAGCAATATTGTTCTAATAAATAAAATATAATTAATGATAAAGTAATTGTAAGATTATTTTGGATTTGGTAAATCCAAATTATCTTTATATATCATATATCAATTATTTGTTCGATTTCTAGCTCCAGAATGATTTAACTTGTAATTATATACATTTAAACATTTTCTGCTCGTTTAAAAAAGCGTATAAAAGTAAAGCATAAGCGATACATATGTTGCCATTTCATGTGTAACGTTACCATAGTTACGTACCTGTGGGAACACAATGGCGTTCAGTGTTGTTCTAAACGAGGAACCCTTCGAATCGAAAATTTGAAGTTGGTCTGTTAATTCTTTTCACACGTAAAATCTTATCAAGTGTCTCGTTAGAAAAATGTTGCACTCCAAGGCAACTGCAGCATTGATGCGTTTAAAAGAAATTGATAAAAAATATAAAATGAGAAAGGAAGGAAGGTATACCATGAGCTCCAGTACGGAAAGTACGCTATCGAGTCCCTCGGTAGAACATTCTATCGGGGACCATAAAAAATTGAATAATCTCGAGATTCCTTTGAAGTCTAAACTCGACGTGAGAATGCCAAAAACACATATAGAAGAAGAAGAAGAAGAAGAAGATAGATCACATTTGAGTACGAAGGAAAAAGTTTCCTCAACTATTGTCATTAATGTTGAAACCAAATCTTCGGAGAATGTAGAGGAAGAATTTTCTAATAACGCATCATCGTCTATGATCGAAACTGATGAAAATACCTCCAAAAAAATAGAAGAAGAAGAAGTTTCGAAAAATTACGAAGAAAAAAGTGTTGAAATCGAGGAGAAGAGGGCAACGTCTAGCGAAGAGGTTGTTAAAACGAAGACCGAAGAAGCAGAAATCACCGGAAAAGTTTCTGACGTTGACACTGCATCGAGTATCTCGAAAATATCATCGGAAATTGAAGAATTAGAGTCACCAGTAGGCGAGCACCCAATGAGTTACGTAAACGACACTTTCGAGGAAGCGTCGAGTTCAACATTGTCGACGATGAAATCTCGTGATGATTTGCGACAGATAGATGAATCTTTGAAATTGAAAGAAGAGGCGAATGTAGAAGATAGCATGAGATGTGGCGTTAAAAAAATAGATATTCTATTGAACAAAAGCTTCGCCGTGGAACAAAAGGGAGAGAAATCGAAGTATTTATCCATAGAAATAATAAGCTTCGAGTTTCGTTAATATAATTTATGCAACATTCGAAATAATATAGAATGTTTCATAATATGTACAGTAGCGAATTTAGAATCCAAACTCAATAAACAAGATCATATCGAATACACGTTCATAAAAATTTTTGTTGTTGTTTTTGGCTCCTAAATTCATTACTATAGTACTCCCCACATATTTATTACAAAATATCTTCAATTTTTATGTTCAAGCGAAAAACAGATCGTCGAGCTGGTACCACCAAAATTAATGGAGAACACGAGCGAGTGCGAAATCGATCTCGATAAGGAATTGTCGAATTATGTGAAAACAATTGAGAATATTGACGAAGACGTGAGTGACATAACTCCCGTTCGTCTTTTGAGACCTCCCAAACAACTGGATTCATTTTCGAAGGGTCGGGGGAGGAAATACAAACGTCGTCCTATTACAACGAAGGACGATTCTGCAAGAAATCATTCTCAAAGTGATAAGACTACAACGGAGTCATTGACTACATCGAAGAATAATCGTCGATCGGTGGAACATGATTCGTTCTCTCCGATAAATGATACTGAAATAATGGAAAAAGTTCACGACGAAATTAGTTCTATGTACGAAAAACCGAGTTTCGATAAGAACGAGCAGCGGAGCATCGAAAATAAAACAAAAAAATTACCCGACGAAAAGGAAGATTCTATGAAGAATAAAACTCCTGTGATGTCTTGCAATAATAATCGCCCTCGGACTGCCAAGAACCCTCGAACGGTATAAATAATATAATTAAAATTTCTTTCTTTCTTCTAATTGAATTACTTGATATGTATTATTTTGATAATTTCAGCAAAGTAAAAAGAAGAAAAAGAAAACGAAAGCACGCACATCTCACAAGTCCGATAAAGTGATGGATTTTAATGAAGATAAATTCCTTAGGTTTGATGTAAAACAGATCCATCGTCTTCGAAAGCAAATATCGAAACTAGCTGCGGGACTCCGCTTAAACGATGATTCTTCTTCTACAAATTTGGAGCCAATTCTTTTTAAGCCTCTAGACTTCCCAACTATAGCAAACTACACTTGTCCTGGTAAAACTTTATCTGAAACTATAAATATACTTATTGTATTACGTATTTTCACTTCGTTTTAACATATTTTGCTTACATTATAGATATGGATACTTTAAAATTAACGAAACAAAATCCTTACATCGAACTTCAAGATAGACTCGCAATGATAAGACAGTGGCTCAAGGATCAGTACATTTTCTATCGACTTCGTAGCAACCTGGTAGAAATGATTAACGAAAAATACGTTCCCATGAGTCTGGAAGACGCAAAAATGGTGAGCTTTTCCTTTCCTCGATCGAGTAATCTCAGTATTACCGTAATGAATAACTTTCCAATTCCAGGTGATTCGTGAACTACAGAAATCTACTGTTGAGGCGAGGTAACGGTCACCGGTATGGAAGAGAATTTAGGTCAGGAAAAAGATGGCATCGAAAGTGTTTGATATATCCCGAGCAAAAAAAAGTAATTTTGTTTGTACCTTTTTATTAGATACCTGTATTTTTTCTGTTCATTATTATGTTTTACCGATAGCGGATAAAATGTCGTTGAATATAAAGATCTTAGAATAGAGCTTAAAGGATCGATTCGTTCAATGAGGTGTAACAATTCGTGCCTTTTGATGAGGTTCGATCAGCGAGGGTCCACCTTTGCTAGAATTCATGGGACAAGCCGATATGCACGTGCGTATAACGGATGCGCAATGGTTCAATGCGTGGGGGGTGATCGCCGGCGTACTTCCATTGATATGCCATAGTCACGTTCGCGTCTCTCCTGTAGTGTTCTACGAACCTTCACCGTCGAAAGGTTTCACGAGCTTCATTGCAGCACCTTGTGTCGTTCTCTATCCTGTTCCTTACTTCTTCTTAGCTTTAAAATTCGATTCGTTGATATCACAAATCCAATATTTCTTCACGATTTTTTATCATATCTGTGATGTCTCACCTTTGCTCATATCGTAACTGAATTTTCGCTCGTAAGAGAAGAAAAGTGCAGAAGCGCGGGCTTTCAGGATTCACCGTTCTTTTTGGGTAAGTGTGACATTATTTAGATAATTGCGAAAATTAATTAATACGGGACAGTATTGTTTTTACCCATAACAAGTAATCTGTTGTTATCTTGGCATCTTCGAATTTGCATTGCAATGGGTCCGAAGACGCGATACTATTTTTCAAAAAGAAAACATTAAGTTAGTTTTCAAAAATTAGTATTAGCTTTTATAAATTCTTGTTAACATATTTAAATTAAATGCATGCCTATTCAATTTGTTTTTCCAATTTTGCATTTATTTTTGCTTTGATCGTGATAAGTTATACGCGTGTTGGAGATCGTATGTAATGAAGAAATGTGAACGTGCCCAGTATTGGATACGTTTCAAAATCCTAACACAACATTTTATCCTTCAAAGGAAATGAATCGAGGTTGATCGCAGGTGACGTCTCTCACCTATGCAAGGCGATTTGTTAGCTCGCTCGAGGTCATCGTGACGAGGAAATAACTTCGATCTCCGAACAAGATTTTCTAATATCCGCTTTCTTGCAAATCCTCGTACGAGGCTCGCTATTCTTCCTTCTCACTGTAGATCGGTAACTAGGTGGATCTATTTTTCCTTTGAAATAGAATACATTTTTTTTTTATCTAAGTATACGTTTGTTAACTAAAGCTACGACAGAAAATATCTACATATTTCCACTTTTTGCTTGTGTTTGTTACATTACCTAAGATGCTGAGAAAATAATTTTTTTTTAATACCATAATGGAACTCTATTCTCTAAGAATAATATCATAATATATACAACCTTTAGAGAAAGGTCAGGGCAGTGGTTAGAGAGGTCAACCGAGTGCAATGCAAGTGCCTACTTCGAACCGATCGATCGGTTACACGTACATATGTCACAACATTAATCGATCATTACGCGCAGCCTTCATTTACTATTAACGGGTCATTTCGCGCCCTTTGATGCTTTACTCTTCACGGGACATCTCCTTGTATACTAATGTATACCTTGACGTGGATCTTTCAACAAAAGATACAATATGTATAGATATTATATACACGTGCAAAATTAGCGATACATCAAATCAAAAAAGTTTTATGCGACCTTCGATATTTACGATCCACGTTGAAGAAGTGATCATTAATAGAATTCCTACTGACCTAATGCGTTATTAATTAAAAAAGAAGAAAACACAACTTTTTAATCGACAACAAGTAACTTCTTTGCGGACTATGCTGCAATCGATGAGTTGGACTGCACATATTTCATCTCGCGTTCGTTCGTAATTCTCCGGTAAAAAAATTACTATAGACATATCCTTGTGTCTTCTTTTTTGCAATCCACTGGTCGTATAGAGCCTTGAAAAATATAAAAATTCATCGACGATTTATCTTTGTACGTTTCTTTGTTCCCCTGTCTGTTTCTTTCAATGTCACCTGATTTCGACAAAAACTATGAGCATGAGATAGTGTTATTCGAATGAACGGTACATGTTCGTTCGATTTGAATCAATAAATTTGTTGAATAGATGAAAAGTTGAACCTCTGTGTTTCTCCCGCTTTCTGTGGCTTCTTCTCAGTGATCGCTTATAAGTGAATCGGAAATTACTTGAGAACGATCAGGGGTGAGTCATCTTCTACATTCGAGGGGCTGCTTCGGTGAGACGTTAATTAATTGTGTTATTGCATGAAATTAAGCCGCGTTTAGTATGCGTGCGCTGATCTGAAGTTGAATTTAGTTCATTTTTCAAAAGAATTTAATTAAAATAAATTCTTTCTCTAATGCAACGTTTTTGAATATCAAAAAAGAAGAAAGAGAATGAAAGAAAGGGCAACGGCAGGATCGAAATAGTCCAAGTTAACTTCAGCCAAGCCTCAGGCACGTCGTTTTGTTTTTCAAAATAAAGTTGCTTGCACTGTTTTCTCCTTTTGTGCACGGTCGAACACGCGACTAAAAATACATTTTACTCGATGAAAGGGAAAAGTGGTATCTCGGTTGAAGATCTTGAAGGTTGTAGGTTCGTTGCACGTTACATATATCGAGTTTATAAAATCATGCCTCTTAGCCATAAAAACGTGTCGATCTGAAAGGAAAAAGCAACATTATTAAAGCCGAGTTGTTAGTTTCTTCATCAATGAATTAAAAATAGTTTCCTTCGTTTGTTCACCTATGGTCTGTTTCCACTATTCACCGAATCCAATGAAGCACATGGTCGTGCAAAAAGGACAATGACCTGTTGTCAAAAATTTCGAGTATATACAGTGGTTGTAAATAAGATTTGGTAAAATTATTATATTATGGTGTCCATAATATCACATACATGTAACATATACATATATGGCGACCATAGTATACACCAGACGGCGAGACGGCTCCATGTAGTATAACGTGGTGAGAGAAATAGGCGGTTAAAGCGACGCTCCCACGAGCCGGCAAGCAACAACAACGATGCCGACATCTTCCGACGTCGCCGGCGTCATCGACCACCATGATCCCTCTTTAGCTTCTCTCTCTCTCTCTCTCTCTCCCCCCCCTTCTTCCTTTGTCATATTCACTGCCTGCTTCTTTGTTGCACTCATGTGCGCCCATGAATAACATAGAAAGAGAAAGAGAGACGTTTACCACACACGCGTGTGCACACATATGCACGTGTGCGTGTGAGCGAGCAGAGCGTGACAGATCACGGAAAAAGGCACACACACAAAAATTCTCTCTCACAGTTCACAGAGATTTCGGAAGTCACGATAATCATCTCCGAATCCAATTACCACTCGACATGATTCTACTGTCTGATCATTATGACAGGTTTAGACAAGATTAGAAACAACAAGCGGCCTTTGTTTATGGGAGGATTGACCGTAGCTTTGATCTTGTTCTCTGAGAAAGAGATTCGTTGGGTAAAAAGAGAAGTGATTTAATCGTGAGGTCGCGTTGGGTATTAGAGAGCATGATTCTGCAGTGAAATTTCATTATCAATTCTCACTATGAATCGTTGTTATTTTTTGTGTACTTAATAAGTCGATAAACCAGCACTCTGTAGTTGCTTTTCCTTTTGACTTCTTTTCCTCGTTGTCGTCATTGTTTCTTGGAACACGAGGGTTCCTTTTCTTGTCTGCTTTGTTCATCTATTCTTTTTCTTCGTCTTCGTCTTCTTCTTGGGCTCTATCTTCCTTTCGTCAATCTTTCTTTCCTTTTCTGATGTGAGAGTCCCTCCGAGGAGAGACCTCTCGCTTTCGCACTGGATCACCTTGGTCCGTGTTACTCGACGACTTTGCTTTACCTACTGGTGCCACGGCAAGATCGAATCTCGCATAAAATCAATGTAAGCGCGTCTTCCTTTCTTTTCCTGGGAGTATGAGCGACGAACGTCACCCAAAAATAACGGGATGGTTTTACTTCCAGCCCAGAAAGACGTGCGACTAAAAGAAGCATCCTCTTTTTCGAACGAGTATGCCACGGTTTCTCGCTACCTGCAAATGATACAGAGCTTTAGACTAATTTTTCATGAAAATAGTAACTTGAATCAAATTGTATGGAGAATAATACAAAGCACGGTAGCTCATTGTGTGAGTAGCTACGCGAAAGGAGCGATTTTCACCCTACAACATTCGATCCTGGATATAACCCGTTTACATCGCCCACGCAATCGTTCTAATCTCTCGACGACTCGATACCTTAACATACAGGGTGTCCTGTAATTGGTGGTGATTCTATATAACATATAAATAAACGATGTTGAAAGAAACTTTTCCCTACGGGATTTGATGTTCGAAAACATCCATGTGGGATAACAAAAATAATGTTATTCTACATTTTCTATTTATTTTTTTACGTAGTATTAATTCCAATATGATTGTACCACTAGTTACAGGACACCCTGTATACATATATGTACATATGTATAAGCGGCGATACACTTCGCATGGAGCCCTATTCCTCAGAGTGTATTTAGACTTCTGTATGTGTGTGTTATTACGAAATCTAGCCGAGTTACCCAAGATCCCGATGTGACCGGCGGTTTCTCTTTGTTCCACTGACTGCCTCCTAAATAATCAAACGAATCTGTGTGTTCCTCGCGAGTTTCGATGGGTACGCGATGCGTTTCCGTTGCGGGGAACTCGGGCGGTAATCCGATAAAAATCTTGAACATTTAGCAATAAAGAAATACACCACTTCCCGTCGATGTTGCAGAGGATTAACTTTCGACACAATTTTCAATGATGCTTCGCCTACCTATGAAAATGTTGTTTTATCTAGAGTAAAAAAAATACGTATATACATATGTGTACTTTGGCAATTACTATTTATCTACCTATATATTAGTCTTTTATGGTCTTTCATGACCTTCTTACGGGGAAGATCTCGTGTTGTACTTCATCGTCGTCCTGAACGTTCTTACCGGTGTGCAGGACGATAAGAGGACAGGCCAACGGGAATCCGGGCGAGCAAAGACCGCCGGCTTACGTACTGCAGGTTGCATAACGGTTTCGCACAACATCCAGTATGCAGTATCTGATGTCTGTGCTAAAGAAAAAGATGTCTATGTATATATGATATATTTATTCGTCGATCGTGTACACGCGTTCCCTCGAGTCGAACGAGTCTTAAGTAAGTTTGTGTGTTCCTTCTTGTATTAGATGCATAATTATCTTCGTTATTATCATCCTGATCGATTAATAGTGTCTCTGACGCACGCTCGATAATATTTTCTTTCTCAGGTATGAGTCAGTCGCTTTTCCTTTCAACGACATGGTGAAATGCAATATTATAAAACTGTCAGGTGAAATGTGCTCCTGAAATGCATTGAAATGTCCAGCAGTATCCTGACAGAGAATCGCTTGGACGGTCTCAACAATAAACGCGTTACGGGTGTCGAACTGTCCAACTGGAACAACGCTGACACTTGGTTAACGAGAAAATCGTCGACTTGTGGTGCGTTCCAGCGTGAATTCGTATTTATTAATGAAGTAAATAGAATCGTTATTATGTGTACTCGAGATGAAATGTAACGAAAAAACTGTGAAGTTGGTGGACGTTGAAAGAAAGTCGCTCGAAGGTAAAGTCTCTGCTTTGTCTTCGCGGAACGAATGGGGACTTCGTGATCTATGTATCTTGTTCTTGGACGTCTGCAATAATTAATGAGGAAAGTATGCAAATACAAACGATAGATAAACGCACGTGCATACGTGTCTCCGCTTGTAGCCGGAGATCTTACCGTTCGATGGTCGACCATTGAATTGTATATCACAAAGACAACTTCTTCTTTGGTACACCGCATCCTCGTCTTCTTAAGGTCGACATTTTTCTTCTTTTTTTTCGAAATTCTCGACCACAAACAACTTACTCCATTTCACGTGAAAGTACCCACCGCGACAATCATCGGATACTCGTTTCTTGCTTAGAAAAAAAAAGACAAATTAGTTCATGCTTCTTTGATCAGGATCAAGTGGATTGTAACTTGATCGTGATCGAATATATGAAGCCTTTTACTCCTACCAACTTTTCGTACGGTTTTCACACACGTTTCATTCATTTTAACGAAAGCATTAACATAAAAGAATCAAAACGCGCGCGAAGAAAGGAGAGCACAAGGGCACCCACTGACTGCCGCGTACTATCCTCTTACTTTCACACGTTCGAAGATAGAAATGGCAATTTCTTCGTTCGAAAGAGACGATTTTATCATACAGAAATTAATAGACGCGAAAGTCGCACGCAATTGGGATTAGAGAGTGTCATCATAAACCACTTTTAAGAATGAAGTTCAATTTTACATATTTGAAAAAAGAAACCAGATCAGCCAAGAATCTTTCTTCGTAGAGTTTCAGATTCTCATTAATTGAGACTCAAATTTGTGGCACATTCTTTACGAAAAGTTCACAAAGAAAATGCCAATTACAAAATAATTTACAGCGGCAAAATAAGAAGTTATAAAAGTCTAGAACACCGAGTCTACCATAAATCGCAACATTCGTACAATGTGAAAATATTCTCACATACGTTTCATCCTTTCGCTTTGAAATGTGAAACTTCGTTACAGAAAAGGAAAAAAAGTAATCAGACTAGTAGAAGGAAATTACAAGTATTTTCTCAAAGCGACTCTGCCTCGGCTCGATCGTGTCACCGATTTGTAATACTTTCTAACTCTATTGTCTCGTTAGGTTTAATGACCTGATAATAAAGTGTACATACCATGAAAATAGTCGAGCGAATTGACAACGATATCGAGAGTGGAATGATCAGGCTCTTATACTATCCTTGTAACAACTTCTTCTGGATATTTCAACGCTGCCTTTGTGAAAGTAGTCGGTCCGTTAAATTCGTCTGGACGCCCACGATACGCGGATCCGATAGTAAGCACGCTGGTCAGGTAGAAGAAGAGCAAGAAGAAGAAGAAGAAGAAGAAGAAGAAGTGGTAGAGGAGGGCCGGTTACACTTTTCTCTTATGTAACGCAGCTTGGGGTTTCTGCTCGGTCTAGCATATACACGAGCCGCCTTACAAACTGAAAACAAAACGTAGAAGGCATTGTTTCGCGCGTACTCGCTAATGTTCTTCGTTATGAATAAAAAAGGATTTTAACGGTGAAAGCGATTAGATACGAAGAAAACCTGGCGTTTCGACGATTTTCTGTCGATTCGTTACAAATTATCCTGCACCGTTGTACTCTCATTTCATAAATTGATCTGCTACCTGTAAATTAATCTATCAAATATCGTAATTTTAGTACGTAAAGTTAAACAAGGTATACGTGCACGTGCTCGCAATCTTTCGCACGTAGAACGTCCACGTTCAAGCTAAGGTTACGACCTCACCCGATGAACAACACCGTCGGGAGCGTAGAATGTTGCGAAGGTTCCATCGAAGAAAACCGGTATTAAGAGTCAATGAGAACTGGTTCGTGAAGAGAATATGATGTCACTTTCCTCGTGTATACGCGTTTATACGCTGATGCCTGAGAAAAAGAATAAACGAATGGATACGTTGATCGAATAATCAAGCAGAAAGAGACAGAGAGAGATTAGACTTAGATTTCGGTTTGGTACGATTCCTATGCCTCTCAGGGACACTCCAAGTCCTTTATTATTCCATAAACTTCTCGTTGATTATTTCTTAAAGGCCGTGAATCCAGCTGGCAAACATTTTCGAAATTCGTGACCTTTTCGTAACATTTTTTTTCATTATTTTATCATACGTCGTATCTTCTTCTCATCTTTTTTATAAAGATTCATTTAGTTGATGCTAGAAACAGAAGGTGAGAAGAGACGAGTCTCGATGTAGCGATCGTCTCTGTGAATCCACGTCTCTTCGACACGGTGGAAGGGAGCCGAGGGTTCACCTTTCACCCTCGAGTAACTGTATAACGGTGGAAAGTCGGATTATACCAGGAGAGGTAGAACAACGCCTGGTTAAAACCTGCTTCGATTACGCGTCGATTACTGAACTATCGCGATGAACACGAGAGAGCAAGAGAAAGAAAATCCTTTCTTATCCTTTGTTTCAATCTCCACCTTTATCTGCACTAAAGTCTGTATTAAAACACGTGATTTCTCAACTTATGTATATCGAGTTGGATTTAGTATAAAGGAAATAACGAAGGAAGAAATAGAAAAAAAAGTTTACGTAAGGATTCACCGGCCGCTTCCGTTTCGTTTCGTTTCGTTAAACTTTCGAACCTTTCGTACGCTTTATCTTGATTCCCTCGTGGAATAAGTTACACGAGTTTTTCGAAAGTAAAGTTCCGTTCGAGCGATAATCGATTGTGTCAAGTTACAAAATTATAAAAATTTTCATTGGACTATACCAGAATCTCTTTTTGGGAGCTAAAATCTTGCGTTTTCGCAAAGATCTATTTAAAGTGATGATTTTACAAATCTTTCAATTCAGATTCATACAAATTTGATAAATCCCTTGATTCACAAAATAAGATTCGAAGGAACAAACAGCTTCAGCAACGTCTCGGCTACAACCTCCTTGAAGGATATATTCTTGCACGAAGAGAACTCGATCGTGATTCAGTCTACGGAGAGCGTGGGCGTCGATAACCAAATTGTGGTGGTGAGGTGAAAGAGAGGTCGAGAGCAGGGAAGGTTTACGCTGCTCGACGGCGACGACGACGACGTTCACCCGTTGGTGCTTCCAAGTGAAAGTCGCGAATCGGTGCTCAGTCGTGCGACGACGTTCGAAGTGACCGGATCGTTCGTACATATACCTGCGTCCTTATTTTTTCCTTCCTTATTTCGCTTCGTTTCCGTCAATACGTCGACCTTGAACGGTAAAGGACCTCCAACGATGCGGATCTCTTAACAAGAGAGGAAGAGAAAGGACGAGAACGTACAAAGGAACTCGTGCGAGCTGTAAGAAATGTTCGAATTAATGAGCAAATTTTTATTGTGTTCTTAAGGAAGAAAGAAAAACAAAAAGGAATATTTAAACTCAAACCTGTTTGCGTTTGATCAACGATCTTTCACTCTCTTTTTGTTTTTTTTTTGTTTTTTACGGTGCATTCGGTGATAGATGTGCAAAACGAGGATATTCCGAGAGGGTAAACGCAAAGGTATAGCAGAAGACGTTCGACGATATTTCAAACCTTTTCTTTCTTTTGGCAGAATTATAATTTATCGTGAGTACGAAACGTAATTTTGTTGTTCGTCAGTGATTTGCATTGTTGATCTATAAAATAGCAGGAGCGACGCGCGTCGTTGCTCTTCTCGATCGGAGACAGTGTGAAGCCGGCAGTAGATAAGCGTGATTATTGTCAGACGAGTTCGCACGCGTACGCAGACGCTCATTGTTTCTTCTTATTCCTCTAACCATTCTTCATTGATGTTTATATTGTATATGAGTACTCTTTGCGTTTATATTTATTATCGCATGTCTCCATATCAATTTTTGCAATTTAGCTTCAATGTTAAGGAATAAAAGCAATATCGAACATTCTTCGACTACTTTCCTATATGTCGAATTTTTAATAACCACTTAATACTGTCAGAATTACGTATACGCTACACATATTCGTACACGTTGAGTAATACTCGCTCGATGGAACCAGTCACGCCAGATAACTCCTTTTTTTTCTTTCTTAAGGAACAAAATACGGATAAGTTCTGAGAGAGCGTGCACGTTACAAGCTACGCGAGATATACATACGTGTATATCCTGGCTTCGTGTAACCAAGTCGAGAGTCATTCTTCAACAATTGTGAAAGGTTTAACCTCGAAGATAGTAAAGCACCTTCGCAAATGGCGCTAATATCAATCCGTCGAATTCATTTCCGACCTTTCACGAACAATGAAAAATGAAAGACTACGCGGTGTCCGAAAAATCGAATTCGTTTTCTCGAGTATGGCCAACCTATGAAAGATCGTTTCTATGATTCTAAACAGATATCGTAAAGTTCAACCGGTTCTTATCGCGAATGAGTAAAGAGAGAGGTCATTATGTAATATACCTGTCGAAATAATTAACAAAATAAAATGATCGCTTAAAATAAAAATGGTGGCCCTGTTGGAGATGCAAGAGGTACGATAGTAAAAAGCGGTTCATCGTCCCATATGTCGCTCGATCGTACCGGTTTCGGCTTGAAACTGAAGGCAACAGCTCGACTGGTTTCCTGCTAAGAATTGCCATTGTTTTATCGTCATCATCATTTAACGTCCTGATTATATCGTGATGAACTCGATGCACGCGGAGGGTGAGGCTAAAAAAGAAAAAAGAAAAGGAAGCAAAGAAGGAAGAAACGGGACACGTAGAGACTAACTCTCGTCGTCTACCTGGATAAACTTGGAAAGAAATCCAGGCAAGAGCCTGTTCGGAACTGCCTGGCAACGAGTTCGCCTCCGTAGAGTGAAACGACGGCAAGCGGATAAACGAACGGTGCTGCCTGCCAGGAGATCAGCCGAGCAGGAGTCCTTTCACGTTGCCCCTTCTTTTTGCGGTTATCTAACGATACGTGTGTGTTTGTTCGGTCAGCTGCTTTCTGGAATTGTTCGCGATGGAGACAGGAGATAATGGCGGAGGTAGACGGACAGGAGTATTTCTTGGATGATGACTTCGGTCCATGGATACCTTTAGTATGCGTGTTTATGTTTAGAACGATTTAATTATTTGATTCCTTCAAAAATGGAGGATTTGCAAATGCAAATATGCAATTTTTTTTCTTCGGCTTATTAAAAGATATAGGATTTTAATTACCAGGAGATAATGCGGCAAGTAGGTAGATACAGGTTTGGTAGATAGCGGGATCGAGTTATAGGTACATGCCTGAAAAAAAGTTTGTATCTTTAATTTAAATAGCTTGAGAAAACATCGAGGACTTTTATACCAATTTATTTCATTTCTAAATATACAGAAGGCCTTCCGAATCTTACGAATTAACGTTTCCATGTGTTTGCTCGTGTTTGCAGATCGTATAAACTCTAAGAAGTAAGATGGCCCGGCAACAGACTGCCGATCGTAATATACCTCACCTTCGCGACATTTTCGGGTTTGGTAACAAGTGGGAAACCCCGCGCGTACAGGTTGAGGAAAAAGCACCTGGACACGACAGTGCTGTTTCCGTGGGCTCAACTTCTGGCGAGGAGGAAAGCCCGAAGAACAGCAAAAAGAAGAAGACCAGAAGACGGGACAACAGCAAAACCCTTACCGAGAACGATGTCAAACACTTGGAAAGACATCTCTCGATGAAAAAAACGATACGGAAGAAGATAATGCGCGATCTTCAGCAGGCCTTCGTCGAGGATCCCAATGAATTCCGTGTCGACGACATACCGCCGGAACAGCTCAAAGCAGAAATCAATATTCAGAGTCTCAGTTTCGGCACGCCATCTCAAAAACAGGGACGCACGCGTGGCAATGCTGAGAGCACGTTTCTTGATATGCTCCGAGCTGGTGGCGGTAAGATATAGTTCCCTTTTTCAAGCTGTAATCATGTTTATAGTCATTAGAAGGATATTTACACTTTCTTATCAATTATAAAGTGAATCATACATATTATTATACACTCTGTATATTTATACAAATTTATTTTGCCTCGTTATAGGCCTAGAGAAAAATGGAGCGGATGATAGGGATTCTGGACACGGTGGCTCGCCGACAAGAGAGACTCCCAGTGCTCAGGATACCGATGACGAATGTGGCTACACCTACGATACTCCAACGGCAATGCCCACAAAGAAGAGCGGCAACTTTTGGAGACGTTTTACTATGAAAAACCGTAATAAGCGATAAGGATCATCGTGCAATGATTAAACCACGAGTTTTGTCCGTCAAACGCGAAGCAACAAACTCTATCGATATTTATTAATCTCCACCCTTTATTACTATCGTACCAACGTAGTTCGAGCAGAGATTTGCAACTGTGATATGCATTAAAGTCCTACCCTATACCTTCAGAGAACAATTCCTCATCCTCATTTTCCTCCTATCTCTCTCTCATTCTCTCTCTCTCTGTCTCTCTTTCTCTCCAAATTTTTATTATGAGATTTTAAGAAGTTTCCACAGAGGCTTTACTGTAAAAGGATCAAGCGAGAGACCAAGTTTATTATAAGAAATTTAAGTATACAAGTACACGCACAATATGCTCTTTTGAAGAATAAGTGTATTAAAATGTACAATATTCTATAGTGTTTGTTATTCCACATCTTTTAAATCTCCCATTTTAATGACAATCATGTATTATTATGAGCAATTAAAGAATAGCATGACAATATCATATCTAGTAATAAAAACCAGGGTACAAATGTTTTGATGGATCATTTTTTACTTGTATACAATGTACACGAATATATTCTTTAGAAGAAAACGATTGTAAAAAAATTTTACTGCGCGTATTTTCTATACCGTACAAGGTGGAAACTTCTTAATTATCTCCATACATACATACATACATACATACATATATACATATACAAACACACACACATACGATCAATTATATTTGTAAAGATAAGCACACATTTTAAGATGTTTACTTCTATTAATGAACAAGAGAAGAGCGACGAATGTGAAATATATTTTTAGTTTCTAAGAATAGATAGTTTTCTTAATATGTCTAACTCAAGTGAAAATGTGAATTTTGAAATATATATATATATAAGATGTACACATGCACATATCATTGTATATCATTGTATGTGTACATTATTAGTATTAGCTAGTCAACACCTCTTGGATAAAGCTATGTAGAATAGTGTAATAATCTTCTGGTTGAATAAGATGACTTTAAATTCATCTTACTGACTATCATGGGAATGAAAGCTTTTTCAACCACTTCATACTTACATATCACTTTTAAAAAACAAGTTTACATTATGTCTATGAAAAACATATCATTATGTTTTTTTAAAGTAACTTCCCAAAAAGTATATGGCTATTACCTGTGAGAAGAAATATGACTGACATTAAAATGTCACAACTTTTTTGAAATGATATAAAAAAGATGCACAATGTTTCCCATTTTCTCTTCTTTTCTATTTTCCATGTGTACCACTGGTGTGACCAAAATTTCATTGTTCCTATTATTTAATGATGTCCACAGTGTTCTAGATACTTTCAATAATGCAGATAGAAGTCATTCTTGGAAGTGAAAATGTATCATACTTAAAGCTTCTTCATATAATTATTATCACCTTGATATTAACACTAGTACTCTATTGCATTTGAATGTAACACGATTGAAATCATTCTCATGTAAAAATAATAACATATTTAAATAAAAGTTCTCTGTAATTATCTAAAATGCTTTCAAAATATGTATTATTAAGAATTTTATGAGTATAAAGGTAATGTTCTTTTTTATGATTGTTACAAAAATAAGTACCAGTCTTTAAGACTTACTTTTATCAAAAAACATGATATAAAAATTTCTGGAAGTATACCAGTTGACCATGCACTTTAATGCATTTACTCATTAGTAAATTTAGGTGCACGTTTCTCAGTGAAGGCAATCATTCCTTCCTTTCTGTCAGCCTACAAAATAATGAGAAATATTTATGATTTTTTATTAAAGAAAAATATCTAGTTTTACCTGTAGCAAATATATTTCTTACCGTAGCAAATGTGCCATGGAACATCCTTTTTTCAAAGTGAAGTCCTTCTTGCAATGTTGTTTCATAAGCTAATGTAAAAATTACAAATTTATCAATAATATATCAAATGAAATTTATATTATAATTATATATAATAAAACTTCAAATATATTTGCAATTACCGGTATTAACTGATTCCTTTGCCATTGCTACTATTAACTGTGAATGCGAAGCTATCTTTTCACCAAGCTTAATTGCTTCTTGTACAACCTTGTCAGATGGAAATACTTTGCTGACCAAACCTAACAAAATTGTGGCTTAAATTTCTGATTTTATCATAAAAAATAAAGTATACACTCACCACTTTAATTACTCACCACTTTTTTCAGCTTCTTCTGCAGTTATTTGATTACCAGTAAGTACCATTTCCATTGCCTTACTTTTTCCTATAACTCTGGTCAATCTTTGAGTACCACCAGCACCAGGTATCGTACCAATAGCTATTTCTGGTTGACCAAATCTTGCCTTATCACCAGCATAAATGATATCACACATCATGGCTAATTCGCACCCACCACCTAACTGAAAGCCATCAATAATATTTATTAAAAGTAATCTTTATAATTGTATAATCCAAATACTTACAGCATATCCATTTACAGCAGCAATTACTGGTTTAATGGCTTTTGAAACTCCATTCCAAAATGAAAGGAAATTCCCCTTCATAGTTTGAGAGTATGTATTATTAACCATCTCTTTAATATCGGCCCCTTTATAAATTATTTGTTAGATAAAAGTTTACAAAAAAAGATCATATGGTGTGCAAAAAATCACATAGTACAATGCTTACCAGCTGCGAATGCTTTCTCACTTCCTGTAATAACAACTGCTCCAATACTCTCATCTTTATCAAATAATTGTATTGCTTCATTTACTTCAAACATCAACTGATTACATAGAGCATTCAATGCTTTTGGTCTATTTAAAGTAATCAATCCAATATTTTTCTTTTCTCCAGTAGTCTCTACTTTTATAAATTCATAATTTTTGGTTTGACCTATAAATAATTATTTAAAATTATAAATTTCAAGTGTATTGCCATTAAAAACATCATATTGACAATTTTTTTTTATTTCTTAACGTTCACATTTTTTAATTCTTTCTTGGCATCTAAATAGATCGATTATTCGAGTTCCATATCCGTTTGAAATTAAATCAACCGGCAGTTTATCATGCATGTGCGATCAATATATTGTGTGTTTTTCAAAGAGACATAGAGATTGAAAGGTGGATAACTTTCTATTTAAACATATTGATATACATAAACGAGACATATTTGAACAATTAAAATAAAACAATCGAAATATTCAAATAACGGTATCGATATGCGTCGTTTAATTTTCTTGCTATTCGAGAATCGAAAATACACACAGTGATCGAACGTATCTAAATGTACTTACAAGAATAAAACTTGACTAAAGATGCAAATTGTTGCGGCTTTCTAACAGCGCAAGAAACCCGAGAAAATACGATTTGTCCCAAACGAGTAGTTGCCATGTTTGCTGTATATTCCTGTCTAAGCAAGCGAGCGAGAGAGAATGAGGCTGGATATTTTGCTATACTATAGCTACGTGGCAATCACTGTAGCGAAACCTTGCACAATTATTTTATTATCAGGGTCAAAGGCCATATCACAAATCATTGATTGTGTCATGTGAAGAAAAGCTCGGAATATCGATATATTTTTGACATTAATGTGTTTTTAACTACAGTCGATATGTCAGAAATCTATTTCATCGTTCGAGTAATAGTGTAACGTTTATAAAACAAAATTGAAATGACCAATATATCAAGAGAATGCAATGTTTATAAAATAAAGAAATTTAAATGATGAATGTATCAATAATGTACTTTTTGATTAATAAATCAGTATGGTATTGTTTACAAATCGTTATCGGTCTACAAACCACGATGAAAATAACGGAAGGCCATTTTGACTTCCGTTGTATTATTTAAACGTAATGAAGTCCCGTTATTCCGTTACAATCCTTACACCATTGTAATAAACTTTAATAGAATACAAATCAATGTAAGCATAAATCTTATATAAATTAATATCATATAAAAATAATAACTATTTTGTGAGAGTACACCCGAATGCAATAATGAGATACACGTCCATTTTATCGTGAATGTATTCGATGATCTCGAACCGTGTGAGAGATCTTCGGCAGGTAGTAGAAGTTCTTCGTTCAATGAACTTGAATGCATTGTTAGTTCAAGGACAATATATTTATCTATATCTTCAATCATGCATCGAACGTTGCTCGCATTTCTTTTACTTTCTACAACAAGGAAATGCTTGGCAGGTAGAGTAAAATAATAATTTTATCTAATTGTAATATTTATAATAATTTTATCTTTCTAAAAAATCTAACGCATAATTCTCTTGTAGACGAAATCTGGGAGCAGGATTTATCAGAAAATATGCATATAGGAGCATCTACAAGGAAATACGATCGTGTCACGTTACGTTGTGACTCCGATAAAATGACATTGAAAATAAAAATGGTGGAAAACTTTTCGGGTGTCATTTATACACGAGGTAGCTTTTATTCGAAAGAATCATCCTGTTTTTCGGACCCAAAACGCGGTAAACGATTTACGATGAATATTCCTTTCGATAAATGCAAAACTGAAAAGGTAAAAAGCAGAAATTTAATTAATAAATTAAAGAAATATATATGTATGTATGTTACAAATTTATAATTTTAGGAGAATAACAAATATAGTAACGTTGTGGTGATTCAACATGACGATGAATTCGTTACTCCAGGTGACGCGGCTTTTACTTTGGAATGCGACTTTTTCACGCCAAAAAATATCGAAAAGATGACAGTAGATTTTACGAGAGAACACACAAAGTCTGTAGTATCATCTTCTGAAAAGTCCGTCGATTACAATATCATTAAACAATTTTTATTTCCAGAGTTCAACGATCAGCTATAGGTCTCATCGATGCGGACCCTGGGAGAGATAAAAATCAAAAATTGGCGTATGTGGAGAGCACGGACGAAGAAGTTGTTTTCGTACCGAAATCGTTTCACGAAATGAACGACGAACTGTAAAGTATCGTAGTTCGTTGAGTAATGACAATACGAAGTACGTGAAAACACATTGTTTTTCTTATATATGTACATATATTACGGTGAATTGTTTTACCCGATGTAACGAATATTTATACACACATTAATTTCAGCGTTTTATAACGGTCATTATCCCACCTTGCCATAACAGTCAACGACTGTGATTCAATCGAGTTAAACAACTCAAACTGTCAACTTTTCGAGGACTGTAATTACCATGACATATTTACATACAAAATACATATTTATACAGATTAGAAAATGTATGTATCGCATGATACAATTTCCGTTTGTGTGTATGTCGTATGTATAATACAAAGAATATCGGGATGTTTTTGTTTATTACGTGGTAAAGATAAGTACTATACAAATAATATGTATCTATTTACGTGTAAATACTGTCGTTGCAATATCTATGCAAAACGAACTATCGATAACCTTTTGAATCCTAACTGGAAACTTTTGATACTCATATTTTTATGTAACGAAATCTTTCGGAAAATTTATACATGGATACCACAAAATTTGTATTTCAAATTAATGTAAAAATTATGAAATTATGAAAGGTACGATACAATATTCAGACCGTTGCGCTTCACTTAAATTCTAAATAGAGTCTCGTGTTCTGATGTCGTTTCTTCAAAAATTGATACGAATAAGCCCATATTTATGTTAACCGTCGCAAATGCTCTTTTATTGAATTGACTTATTGATCGATCACGAAAATGACTGGTATCTTTTTTTTCATTCGGTCGTAACCAGTTTCATTTTTCTATTCTCTGTTTTTCTTCTTCTTTTGTACACAAAGCAACAGAGGAGAAAATAGAAGATCTGTACGAAAGTATTTCACTTTGAAACAATAAGAAACTTTAATCGACAAGTGCCCGCGCAAAAGTCTACCAATATAGAAGGATTGGAAACAGAGAATATAAAAAAAATACACATAGCATAATTAAGTGGCGGGGGCATGATGTCTTTCTTTTTTTTATCATTGTATTTTTGAACTTCAATCGATTACTTCACATGCAAAGTGCACATCGTGCGTGCAAGAAAAATAATCGGTTAACGAATTCAAAAACGTATCTAATCGTTATTGGTCGTGATATTTCATATATATGTATATATATATTAACGTTTTCTCGTATATAAGAAACTACTAGAAGCGTCCGGTCCACTGTAGCAGACGATATTATCACAACACTTTCCGCGCTTTAGCCGCGCTGACAATACCCAATAGCCAGCATCCAACTTTTCATACCAATAACGATGGCAACCGTAAAGTTTAAGGGAAGTTCTCCTTATACCAAGGAGAAACCGTCTGCTCCAGCTGAAGATTACATTTATAATAGGTATGTAATCGTATTTCACTGATAATTCGGAGAAGTTTCGTTACGTTCTCACAAAGAATCGTATAATAAGAAACATTCGTTGCGTTTTGTTATGAAGCTCACAAGAATTAAAGTAAAATCTTGAAATATAACATAAACTTGTCGTGAAATTACATTTGTCATATAGTACCTATAATTAAATTTCGGAAATTTATTCAGACACTATTAGTAATTAATCATTATGGTGATGATATAATAAATCATGACCAGTAATTTATGTACATTTATCTTCACAGATACTTGGAGGATCTTTCTTTAAACATCGAAGGAAAGGAACATCCTGTCATAAGAGTTGCATTGTTTGGCATAGGCCGTGCTGGCACAATCCATTTAACATCTATCATCCGTCATCCACGTGTTAAACTAGCATATATTGTAGATGATATGGAATCTAAGTGGAAAGATGTAAAACGATATTGGAATTTGGATGATGTAATATTTTTGCATAGCAAGAATGCAGATAAAGTTTATACAGATCCTAAGTAAGTGTGTAGTATATTTAAAAGTTGACAAAATATAGTGACGATGAAATTGAATGAATGTTTTATAGAAAAAAATATACTGTTAAGAGTATTTGGTGTCTGATTACAAATTTGTACAATTTTGTGTTTTTTGTAGTATCGAAGCAATTATTGTGGCATCACCTACATTTACGCACGAAGAAATAGTAACAAAGAGTCTTAAAGCTAAAAAGGCTGTTTTTTGTGAGAAGCCTATAGCCAAAACTCGTGTAAATACTATGAATTGTTATGAAATGGCTAAGCAGATGAAAAAGCCTTTGTTTTGTGCTTTCAATCGTCGTTTTGATCCCAGTTACGAGGCTGTGCGAAATAAAGTGTGGAAAGGTGAAATAGGTCATGTTCATGTTATTAAAACAATTTCTCGTGACTCTCCTTTGCCTAGTATTGATTATCTTAAGTCTTCCGGTGGTATTTTCCATGATTGTATGGTCCATGATATTGATATGATAACTTGGATTCTTGGAGAGTACCCCATCAAGGTAAGTAGCGATAAATAAAATAAGTTATCTCTTATAATATCATAATGTTAAAGGTACTATTAAATATTTTAGGTTGCTGTTCAAGCTTATGCACATATTCCTGAGATACAGGCAATCAACGATTTTGATACAGTCGTAGCTACTTTTCATTTTCCATCTGGTACTCTTGGAGTAATAGATCTTTCACGAAACAGTAGTTTGGGTTATGACCAGCGACTCGAAGCGTTTGGTCCAAAAGGAATGATATATGCTGATAATGAACAACCTATTCACTGTGTTAAGTCATATAGTAACTTAGATGGGCTAAGAACTGCACCTATTTGGTACTCGTTCGCTAGCCGTTATTATAATGCATATAAACGAGAATTCGAGCATTTTATTGAAGTAGTCCATGGTGTGACCGAACCATCTGTCAAACCTAAAGAAATTTTAGCTGTTAATAAAATTACCACTGCTTGCGAAGAATCGGCTCGTACCGGAAAAATGGTAGTTATAAATTGGGCAGAAGGTGAACTTCCATAGATTGCAAACTAGTAAAAGCAGTAACATAGAGTAGTATTGTATAATAATACTCAATTGTGAAATACTAGTGCGAAGGTATAAATAGGGGCAGTTTCACCATTTCAAACCTTTATGTATAAAATATAGAAATTAATGAATTTGAAAAATAAGGTGATATAAACAAATACTCTGTGATTTTATGAATAATAAATAATATACAATATGTTGTAAGATCTAAAATGTAATAACAATACAAAATTGATAAAGCTACAATTCTGTGATAATTATATTAAAAAGAAAAAAAAAACTTGAAAAAGTGAAGTGAAATAATGGAACCAGATCAAATCATTTTATATACAAAAATATAATTTTGATAAAAAAGAGTAAAGCATAAATATCATGAAGCAATAATTGTAGAAATAACATTTTAAGAAACAAATTTTTTAAGAAAATAGCTAGCTTGGTTATAAAAGATAATAGATAACTTTTGCGAAAATCATGTACACAAATGTTATTAATAGAAAATGCACTGTATAAGATACAGAATGTATCTATAGTATAATAAATAGTTCAATTTCATGAAGAGATGGAGACATATTCAACTGAAGGTTTATATGCTAAATATATAGTATTCTTCATGAACTATTAAAACGTGAATTGTCAAATCGTTATGATCCCTAATATTTTTAAACTTTACAAATATCGTTTGTTCTACAAACATTATAATCACTCTATAAACTACCAGATGGCAAGGACTTTATCACTTTCTTATGCATCTTTAACT
Source organism: Odynerus spinipes (assembly GCA_032403825.1). Taxonomy (NCBI): domain Eukaryota; kingdom Metazoa; phylum Arthropoda; class Insecta; order Hymenoptera; family Vespidae; genus Odynerus; species Odynerus spinipes. Next base: position 1,525,512 of record JAIFRP010004405.1, read on the forward strand.
TTTTATTTCAAAAAGTTGCATAAAAATGTATGATTTTTAAATTTTCCTTATCAATAAAAATAAAAAATTTTCCATTACACATGGCCATTGAAATACGCTTGCGCGTTAAATCTAACACATAAACTCTTCAGTTGTGTATTTTTTTAGCCTATTATATGTTAAAAGATGATTGTTTTTAACATCATTAGTCAGTAATGTAACGAACGTTATGGAAAATTGCTAGATAAAAACATAAATTTCCTTAAACTTCGCTACATGCCATGTATTCACAATGTTTCAATGCAGCTCCTTATTATTCACAGATTTTTGTAGTATTGCTTAATATTGCATAATATATTTCTTGCCATTAGAACTTTAATGATTTTGCAAACAATGCTGCTGTAGCTTGTGCTTTATCACCATTAAACCTACGCAATTCACTAATTACTTGAGCTCTACTGAAACCTAGCGCTTCAATTTCTTTAACTGTTGCTTCATTAAAAGAATCATGTGAAAATATGGTAGTTTCTAACGTAGCCAGTCTGCTTGTTGAAGGTGATGTATTAACTGAATTGCTAGGACCTTGGTTATCTGTAAACAGTTCATCAGCTCAGTTCTTTTACAAGCTATTTTTATTGAAGCAATCTGAACACGTATAAATTTACCATTCTGCTGTCTTTGTTTTTTTGCATCCCTTGTACTATCTTCTAAAGCTTTGTGAAGATCCAAATCGTCCAGCAATTCATCACCATCACCACTTAATCTGGCACATTCTGGTAAGTCACCTGCAAGAAAACGTTTAATAAAAAAAAAGATATAAAGAGATTGCACTAATCGCGGCAAATAAAATTATAGTTTAACCTTCTGTTAAAAATGGAGTCTCAGTTCCTGTTGTTCCAATCGTTAAAACACTTCTTTTTAAATCTATGCAACACTGGTGTCTTTTTAACATATCTAAACCAAGTAACATATCCACCCTTTGGTCTTCAAGAACACTAAAAGATGTTGTGAGATGATCATTTCCTATTTGAATTTGAACCATATGAATTCGTCCAATGATACGCTGAACACCAACACCCTTGGCAACTCCAGCCCATCTAGTGTCAACTAGCCGCATAATATGACACCCTTCTGCACAAGCTGCAGACATTATTGTTGTCTGTGCACCTGAAAAATGATAATAGATATTTTGGATTATACAAATGCAATAATGCATATAATTATTTTAAATTATTGAAGCAACAAATGGTATCAGAATACATAAAAATACTTGCTCTGTGATCTAAAATGAGCAGGAAAGTTTCAACCATGAAAGTGTGAAACATCCACAAGATGACTCAAGGTAGTATGATTTAAAAATAGAAATCCAGCAAATGCAGTTAAAGAAATTTAAAAATAAATTTGAGCATGAACTGGTGCATCATTTCTTTTTCATTTCTACGTTTAATTTATCGTTCAACTTATATATTAAAATATACCTGAGTCAATAAATGCTTTCACAGGGAATCCATTAACTTTACAGTCAATATACAACATAACAACAGTGCCAAAAGTTTCAGGATTATATTCCATTGCTGCCTCCATATTGGCCTCAATATTTTTTTGCCTAATTTCTTCCGCAATCAGTCTTTGTGCCTCTGTATCAAATGGATCTGCATTCATCATTCTTAATCTTTGTGCCTGGCGTTCTTCTCTGGCTTTAATTTGTTCCCTCAGTACACTTGAAAATCTCTCTATAATTTTTTTAACTTTAGTTATATCCATCAACATTAAGAATATCGCAAAATTTGATATTTACCTAAAACACCAGATAACAAAGCATCCGCTAGCCTAGGATTATTTTGTTTAAGTAATGCCAGCTGATCCGGGTTCGCTAAGAACATATCCCTTATCATAGCTGGATCATCTTCACTACGTGGATTTTGTACTCTATGGGCAGCACTATTCGTAGCAGGAGCTTGCCTACTGTTTGATGTTCCTGGTACTCTGATGGAACTAAAGTCCAATGCAGGAACAGCTAAAGTAATAAGCCTTGAAATTTATTAATCTTTCTTTTTGTCATAAAACACCTATTCCTATAGTATTTATTAGGAAAATAATTAAAAATGAAAAACTAGAATTTGAAGAAAGATATATGAAATGCACATATCAAGATATAAGAAAAAATATTTTTAAAGAATACAAGAGAAAAGGAGAAAAAGAGAGAGAACTAACATTCCTCGATTTCTTTGATATACATAGTCAAAAGATCAAAAACTGAAATCGAGAGGCTAACCTCATGTCAGAACACGGTCAATTAGCGTTTATATGCTGACCTCTGTTAAAGGGGTTAACGTTCAAGACGGAGCCACTATGATGCATGTGCTGGAGGATAACGGCGTCACCGTCACGAATGCCATGGTCCTTAAGAGACTTCTTATCATCCATTAATGGTAGGCCGTTGAAGGCAATGACGATTTCGTGAGCCGGTACACCACTCTCGATTTCGCAGAAGGCCTTGAAATTCTCCAGCTCGAGTTCTTCGCTAACATCCAAGACGAAAATGTCGTCGCTTAGCGTTGTGACTGTCACCTTCATTGTTTCAAAAGCTACTGCTTTCTTCTTTTCAGCCTTTCGTGCAGGGACTCGTACGACCGGGCCAAAAAGTAGAAAAAACACGGGAGGGGATAATAAAATGCGAAAGAAAGGTAAACGCGGGCGTTTTGACGCTACGCGATTTTCCAAAAAAAAATTATCCTCCACTCGTGAACTGGGCAAAGGGAGGGGAGGACGGAGTGATAAACAGTTTCTGGGATGTAAACAACAACCCAGCTCAGCAAAAACACGCGACTCCACGTTCTCGAGATTCGAGAGTAAAACCGATAGAAAGCGATTATATATCGAATTACGATTCTCGAATCTCGATTTGCAATTATCCTCTGTCGGTAATATCGCTCAACGATGTGAAACTTTGATGTTTGATGAATTGCTGAAGAAGCGTATAGCTACTTAATATCAGTTTCATATTTTCAAGCTTATTTCATTTTTAGATCAAAAATAATATAGATTCATTAAAAAAAGGTTATATTTACAATATCGTACAATTTAAGATTATAGAATATTCAATAACCATATTTAGCATTCAAATTGGTCTTTCCATCTCCAGTTTGATCTTGTGGTGGTACCCATGTCGAGTAGTTTGCGTTATATATATCTTCATCGTAAGTTTTTTTAACAGTTTTTGTAACTTTTTGTTTTTTCGTGTTACTTTTTTCTGCAGTTCCTTTAACTTTCTCTTTACATTCTGCATTATTTTTAGACTGTTGATCTCTCGAAGAACTGCTAGTATTGTCAGGTAAACAAGTTTTTGTGGTATTTACATTTTCTACAATATGTAAATTATTTTCTTCTTTCGTGAAGTTTATTTGTATATCATGCTTATATTGATCTGTATTATCTGATATCTCTGCCTGATCTTCTGTAAGACTACTTGCTTTAAAATTATCTTTGTTCATCCTTCCTATTTTCTTGTTTGAGCTATCATTAACATCTTGCTTAGATTTGGCAGGAATATCGATATCCATGTTTGTTGTTTCCTAAAAAATTTCATATCATCATTAAATGTATAACATACAACTTATAAAATAAATTATAAAGAACTGTTAACCATTGTTACATACATCACTTGACATCTGAAGATCTTTTTCTTGGTCAATATTTAATTTATTATCAAACATCTCACTTGGTTTTTGTTGTTCATTTAAAGGTACTACATGATAAGTCAATCGTGGCAAATTAGCAGGTCTTAAAGAATTCAATAACTTTATCAACCTAGCTTCTTCTTGGCGTAAATCTTGTAATTCCCTTTTCATTTTACGTTTTTCAACCTTGTTCAAAACAGGTGCATTTAAAGAAGACATAAAAGCATCTAATGCATCTTCATCTTCATCTTCTACATTCTTTGAAGGTTCACTCTCAAATATTTGAGACTTTCTCATGATGTCAACCAGATCAGTAATCTTTTTCACAATAATACTATGCTTTTCCATCTGCAAAAATAAAATTTTCCAAATAAATATAGAATCAAAAAATAAACCTTATATAATGTAAAATTTGTATAATACCAATGATTCATATGTATCCACTTGTGGCTCCAATTTTCCTGCTAATTTCATTCTATGTTCACGTTTCTTTTCTATAGAACCAGTTCTATCAAGGAAGTTATCTTCATCTGAGCTATAATAATCATCTTCTTCCCAGTTTCTAGCTTTCCTCTTTCTTCCTTCTATAATGTTTATATGAAAAGAGAATAACTTTGGTAAACTGAAGACATGTAAAATTAAAACTTGATAAATTACCGTGAGTTGCCTGTCTGAGTAACCCATGCCTATCCAAAATTTTACAAGCTTCTAATGCACACTGTATAACACATTCTTTCTTCTTTCCTTTAACAAGTGCTTCAGCTCTTACAGTATGACCAACAACATTTTCAATAGGTAAACTATTATAACAGAATATGACAGTTCAAAATATAATCCTATATATACTAAATTTGTAAAAATATAATACTTACTCAACCCAACAAAGAAATTGTGCAAATCCCTTTTCTTCTGTGTGATATTGCAAATCATATCCTTCGCGTTCAAACCATCCTCTCAAGGTTTTTTTAGGATCATTAAGAAACAACTCTTCGTTATTTGTTGCAGCATATGGATTTTCTGTTAAATCTGTTTCTTCTTCAGCATCTTCACCCATACCCCAGTCAATTCCATTTTCTTCTTCTTCTTTTCTTAACTTTTCTTCTTCTTCCATTTCCAAACGATATTCTGCTTCTAGCCTTTCACGTTCCTGTAGTTCCAAGATTCTTTTTTCCTAAAAAGTCATAAAAATATTTATCTGGTTAATTGTACAAATAATGTTGAATTACTAATTTACAACTGTGTTTTAACTTAATACCTTCAGTTCTGTGACAGACAATTCAGACTCTTCCTCTCTGTCTTCATCAGGTGCCTGTAAAATATACTTCCTCTGACTGCAACCAAATCTAATCATATGACCATCATACAGTCTTATATACACATTAGGACGTATTCTATTTCCGTTCCAAAAAGTACCATGTGTGCTTCCTAGATCATATATATATAGCCCTTTTTGATTCTTTGCATCTTCAACACCTCTGTACTGAAATATCGCATGAAACCTTGAAATAGTAGGATGTGCTAGAGAAATATCACAGTTCGGCAACCTTCCAACAACATGAAATCCTTTATCGCTTAAATCAATAGTTTGCAAAATAACCCCAGACTTCAATACTTCTAATTTATATTCTTTTTCTGGTTTCGTACTCCAAGAGGGTTCTTGATATGGCAAAGGTATATTTTTTACAAGTTTTAATGAACCTGCAGTATGTATTTCATCCGCCGACTTCGTGTGCTCTGTGTCTGAGATAACCTTTTCTGTAGTACTTGATTCTTCATTATTTTCTTCATCCTCTTGTTGAACTTTTGTTGAAGTGACTGATGCTGAACTAGAAATTGATCGAATCTTTCCATGTTTTCCACGTTTAGGGCCAATGATAAATGTTGGTTTTTTAAATTCTGATTGTACTATACATTCATCAGTTTTATGATCTACGTCTTGAGAGTCTTTCACAGTTTCTGTATTAGTACTTTCATGTTCTGCTTTGGAATCATTGATTTCTTGCAAATTACTTTCTTTATTTACTTCGTCATTTAATTTTTGAGTATCGATCATCGTATTTACATCATTACTTACGTGCTCTTCGTCTGTCAAATCTGCGCCATCGCTTTCTTTGGAATTATTTTTACCATCATTTTCACAATTGTCCAAACAATTCTTTAAGGAGTCACTATCCTTATCTTCCATAATTTTACCGGTTTTTTATTTTCACTGGTAACAATACTTATATCAACAATCTCTTACACGAGTTTCATCAACGTTGAAAATGCGTAATTTTTATTCAAAAATTGAATATGTATTTTTACATTATAATAAACAGGTATTTTTTTAATGCACGCACTATATACGTATATTTTTACGCATCAATATAAAATGTATAATTTATATTCTTACACAAATATGCGATTATAGGTTTGTTTATGCTTTCTCCTAACGGTTGTACAATCACACACCGCTAGTAACTGACTTCAAGTCTATTGCTAACCTCACGAGCACTACCTGGTGCCAATTTTTCGAACTTACCTTAAATCAAGAATTGCGAATAAATTTAATTATATTCATATGCAAATGTAATCTTCGCAATAAAAAAAAAAATAAACTAAAAGATAACTTTCTTACAAAATGTTAAGAAATAATATATAAATAGTATCCCAATGGTAAAATAAAATAAGAACATTTTTAAAGAGCATCTTTATTTAAAAATATACGTGTTTGTATATGTATATATGTGTATATATATATATATTTACAACATAAGATTCAAATAGTTGTCAGAATCTATGCGATTATTAATATTTTGACCCTAATATATTTGTACAATAAAAATGCGATCATCGTGCGGAAAAATATAAAGCAATTTACAATACTGGTAGAGAGCAGTAAAAAAATCTACAAATCGACATCTATCTCCCCACGATGTATAAAAGATTATTGATGAAAATATGAAAATGCGATGACTTTTTCCTAGTACGAATAAAATATAGTAATTAAAATATCGCTAACTATGTAGCGAATACCATTTCTTTGTGCAACATCAAAAACATATTTGTGATTGATCGCGAGATCACCTGCTTATTTCTACACAATTCCTTTTACTACGAATGAGTTACTTTTATAATTCTTTACTTCATTTCGTTTTTTCTTTCTCTATAAACCAACAATACCGACTAGTTTTATTCAAATTATCATGAACAAGGTATTGCTGTTACAGTTTTGAGATATTTACAGATTAATGCCATTATGTGAGATCACAAATAAGCTATCATACCAGATTCGTATTAAGCGTGCAAAATATGAATTTTTATGAAAAATAAACGCAAACTCGTTTATAATTTAAGTTTGTTAAGTACAGTGCAATTATTTGCAGGCAAGTTCACTTTCACATTGTAAACAGTTAAGACACATCTGTATCAAATTTTAATATTTTTCTACTGGCTTCACACATCTTGATCTTCTCATACATCCTTAAGTAAACCTTGATATTCTTACTCTTGTTTCATTTTTCTTATTTCTATTAATCATTTCTTTCATTCTTCGTAATTCTTTCAAATGCTGGTAGCTCTTTCCCATAAGATTATGAAACGATCGGCTTATTTACACTATATCACATCTTCACCGTTGATTCTTTCCTCTTTCATGAAAAGTATGTCAAGTGGAAAGATTCGACCTTGTATGTTGATAACTATCGATGATGGATCATAAATCTCATAACAGGTTTGATATTTTCTGTTATGTTTGTTGTTTGTCCATCTTCCACATTGATTGCTAAGGCTGATAAAAATCAAATTTCCCTTAAAGGGTAGAGAGTTTCACTCGCGAATGATGGTGCGCCGTTACTTCAATCTGTGTCCGTTACTTTTCTCCTGTGAGTAATATCTAATAATGTGGGTGGTCCAGATACCAGAATCTTTTCCTTCAAATATTGGTAATTTCTAAGCCTGGATACTGCATAATCCTACACATTTAAAAAACAACATAAAATAACATTGAAATTATCGTGTGTGTATATATATATATATGATTTAAAGAATTATATTATATTATATTCACCCAATATCCAAAAGGTATTTGAGATAATTTGGCATTAACGATTGCCCAAAGACCCCAAAACAGGTGACTGCCTAAAGAAAATATCTTTATTTCCGTCATAACACGTTCTCCTTCTGCCTGGAAGTCCTTCCCCACTGTTCTTAGGTAATTCTTGATAAAGTTGAGCTGTAGGAAAAATATGACGATTAGTATAGTGTGTAAATATGTGCAAAGGATCAAGTTCATTTTTATCGATTATTTATCTAATGATAGCAAACAAATTCAACAATATGTATGTAACTAGTCATTACGAACTGCTATTCATGTACATGTCTAAATTTTATCTTATATCTGATTTCAGTGTTAAACATGCCTCTATTATCTTTCTTTTAAATAATGAATTTAAATGCAAGAAAACTATTTAACAAAATAATAAAGGTATGTTTAACTGGCAAGATATGAGTTTGGACTTTGGTTTTCCTTTTATATGTATATATAGTGCACTTTGTCCGCGTAAAAGTAAAATATTCTTAAAAATAGTTTACAATGTGTCTCCCCCATATTATTTCTATAACTTGCTACTGTCGTTAATAGAAATGACGTAAATATGCGATTACAATTCTCGTAAGAGCGCACAAAATAAATTGGTCGTTTGACCATATTCGTAAGACGCAAACAATGTGCTCGTTCATAACACTTTCGTGCATTGCAATGTTACTTCTAAATTAATTCACGCGATTTACATTTTCCACGTGATTTGATCTCACGATTGATCTTATTCATTACAGCCATTTAGACGAAAGAGAAAAAACTAATGCTCTCTTGAGTAATCATCACCCAAAAAAAGAACACAGCCTCTATCGGTTGCATTGAACTACGCAGATTACGGATCGACTATCGTGAGTGCGTGTAGAAGTACTCTAGGTTCGTAGATGAGCAGATGTGGGAGGGTGTGCTGTCGCCATGGATGGATGGCACAGGTGGTTCTGGTTCCATAAAGTGGAGCGCACGAGTCAGGATACCTCGCAATGGCAAGATTCATACAAGGCATGCCTCCCATTTTATCCCGATAGCGTGCATCGATCCTGTCTTCCGTGAATTGCGGTCCTGTGAAACTAATACATACACACGCAACACACGCCAAGGTGTCATCCTCCTCGCAAATAGAACAACACAAAGGGGGTAACGCGTGGCTCTCGCACGGACGTAGATGTACGTATCTTATTTCTCAAGTATCGATAATGCGCTACAATGGTCGATATTGATCTCGTTATCGTGATACGACGCAACTTAAAAAACAGAGTTAAAGAAAAAAAAAGAAAAAAACAAGAGGCGTATTATAAAACAAATGCGAGTTTCGCGACGATATCTTAAACGTTATAACAATCTACGAGCAGTGATAATATATTGTAGCGCACATTCTTGTGTACCGTTTATAAGGGCGTAGGAGGTAGTGTTCCGAATGATGGCAAAAAAAGAAGTATTTGGGGAAAAAAGCTGATGAAGATCTTACCAATTGATTTTTATCTAATTTTGCGACCCTTCCCCGGTATACCCTTAACTTACCTTCTGCTCTTTAGTAGGTCCAGCCCCGGGTAGTTCGTGAAAGAACGGATATTCCGCCGCCGTATAATTGTACTGCCATTCAACAAAATGATTCGCGATATCGAAGCCCCTGTAGTTGTAGGAACAATATTCAAAGTCGATAAGAACCAACTCGGGCTTTTGCGTGTCTTGTCGAAGAAGGATGTTACCCTCTTGCATGTCGTTATGGCTAAATACGACTGGGTACTTTTCACGCGCCACGAGGTTTCTGTAAAAAGAAAAGAAAAGATATGAAGACAAAATCCTACAACGATGTGAATACGACTATAGTTACAGAATATATATTTTTTGTAAATTACTATTTTCATTAGATAGACTTTCTTTTTGCTCGAAAAACATTTACCTGAACCAATTTATCTCCTGCTCGAGATCGATCGATCGTAACGCGTAAACGTTAGAATGTTGACGTGGATCGATCTCATCGACGTTCTCTAAGATATCGTTCGCCGTAGCGAGCCACTTGGCCATGGTGTCCCAAAGCCAAGTGGGCTCCTTGCTGATCGGCACTTGCATCATATGTATGCGTCCCATTTGCTCGGCTATCATCGAGCTCAATGTCGGATCGGCTAATTCTTTGGTCAACAATGGCCTAGCTGGTATGTACTCTTCTATTCGGCCACCGGGAAATATACCGTGCAACTTCGGACCAAGTCGCCTCTCTGAAAGTAGCGTGAAGATGACTGATTCGGTGATAAGTCCCTCCAACGCCCTTTCCCCATGCACTTGACCATACAGTCGTAATAAAACTTGCCGCGGCTCGCCGCGTATCGGGACAACACCATCCGGCAGTTGAACGTTGTAAAGCCAATTACTCAGACCTCCGCTAGAAAGTATATTTAAATAATCAATAATTATGTCTCTCGAATGTTTATTATACATTTTTATACGAGACACGATATCTCAACTGACCTGATACGTTTAAGGTTGATATTTTCCGTGGTGACCCTCTTCCAGGCACCATTAAGATAATCACGACAAATACGTGCTGCTGTTGCTCTCATTTCGAGATTCTTCTCGGACATCTGCATGAAAAAGAAACAAACAGAAAACGGTGAAACTTTGTAGCATTTTTCGCGTGAGACATAACGAGGAATTCCGTACGACAATGATTCGTGATGATATTCGGTGTGAAGTTACAAAAGTGTAATGTAAAAAAGTGCATTACGAGTTACGGCGAAAGTGACGTGCAGCTGGTGCATCCATAAAAACGAGAACATGCGTGCAAAAAAATCTTAATTATCGTTAGTATTTTCATCGCTATTATTATTATTATTATTTTTTACATATCGAACCTGCCACTTTCGAATAGTAGTTTAAGTGTATATTCTATCGTATCAATGCAAATTTTTAAACGATGGCGCGCTTTTTTACGCGAGTAGAGATAGAAGATGATGAAGAGGAAGAGACGAAGAGACACGCCTTCGTATCCTGCAAATGACGTAAGGGGTTCCTCGTCGACGTCACTCCTGAACGTTTTGCCGCAGTTAACTCCGAACACAATGACGAAGACGCGATGCACGAAATATCGTTGCTCGTGATTTTTTTCGCCATAAGTTTTAGGTTAAAACAATCATTGGTTGTAGACACTCTTTTTGAATTTCGCGCAAAGAGCACCCCCAACTAGAGGAAATGCGTTTTTAATTAAAGCGATTATTTTTTCGATGTTATTTCTATCGGAGACATTTTTACAATCTTCTCACGAATTCGTAGAGATCAGCTATCGTCACCGTGTCTTACGAATACGCATAAATGCGCGATTGCGGGACCTGCGCGGTATACAGATCAATGTTCCATTTCGCGTAGCTATAACTAATCGTTGGGTTATATTAGAGGTTTTACTTTTGTGACGTTTTTTATGAAGTTCTTATTTGAAAAAGATACAAACGCGTAATCTCTGTTATATTAAAGTTTAAAGACCCGTTGACATGTTCTCTTCGCATTCTGTGTAATTTTTTTTTTACAATTAATGCGGTAAAATATTGCAGCACCCATTTTGAAACGCCTCTCAAGTGGTGCTACCTCGCGCCACCTAAAGTAGTTGCGTTGAACTAAAAACGAACTTGATTCGGATTTAGCAATAATGCGAGAATAACAAATAAATCCCATTCCGTGGGATCAAAGAGAAATGTAATTTTCCTTTACTAATCTTTACGAAAAAAGTATATGAAAGAAAAAAGCCTGCTTACTTAAAAAATTTAGATAATTCTAATTCTGAATAATTCTATATAATTACTCACGATCATTTTAAATAATCGCTCAGAAATTGTCTTCTGCATTGTTGTGGTCACGTTGTCTCTCGCGAGAAAAAACAAAAACATCTAGTGAAGTTGCAACAATCGCGGGTCACGTATCTCGAGTTATCGAAGTACACTGGTGCGACATCTAGTGTGTGTCGAATGTAGTTACGTCGGAATGTCTTTACTTTAACATATTTACGAGTTCAGGTAGAAAATTGCTGAAAAGTGATATTTATGCTATCTCACGAGACTTTCCAGGTAATATAATAGAGAACCTGTTATGGTACTCGATTATTTTCACATTCTTTAAAAAGGTAAACGTCGTGAATGATGGCTATGATATTTTCGTAAAAATGCATCGTTTTCCATTTTTGTATACGCACCTTGTTTTCTACGCCCATCTCGATGTCGCACGGCATAAGGTAGTCGCAATAAAGAATCTTCTCTGTCGTCCGGAACAATTAGCGGTAAAAATCACTGTTTTCTCTTTGTTCGGGTCGTCCGTAGAAATAAAGGAAAATCACGAGGAAAGCGTACGAGTCGTAGTTTTTAGAACCGGCACGCCAATTTACTACTGCCTATGCTTTTTGTTCTATTTGGCTTGCTTCGAGCGAAATTATGGTGCGACGAATATTCTTGAGTACGATGGTTTCTTCGAGGGGAAGAATTCCGGTGAGAAAAGGAAACAATGGGAAATTAAACAAAAAAAAAAAATATGGAGGAAAATGGACGATAAGAAAGAAGAATCGTGCACTTTGCTACCGTGTTAAGAATTTTTTCTAGCAAAGAAAAAGAGGGCGGCTGGTGCAACACGTCAATCGCTGTAAAAGGTAGATACGAAAATGAGACCGTCTCCGAGGCACGCATTAGAATGAGCTGCAGGTTAGCCGTCGGCCAAGTTTTCGAGGACGATGGTGGTGGTAGTTGCAAGGATGTAGAGGTAAACCGGTTTTACGTTCGCTCTTCTATGTGTAGGTGGCAACGTGCCAATGAGAGTCGTACGAGAACACCGTTGACCAATCAGCTTCGAAACCGTAAAAAAATGGCGTCGCTTATCCGAACATTACTCACAGAGTAACGTCAACTCGACGTCACGGGATTGTAAGTAAACAGTCTCGGGAGAACAAGATGCACCGATATGTCTCGTTCTTCTAACTTCCTTTGCTTGCTGTGAGATTCCACGTTGCGTGTGACCTTGTAATTTCAGGTTATCTTGCACCCTGTAAGTCTCAGTGATGCGAAGTTACGAGAACGCAGTGATTACAAATGGGTCACTGTTTTCCTTGATGAGCGACCATCGTTACAATGGATATTATTATTTTGCGAATTGAAGGTTTACTACACGCGATTAGTCTGTATCGACTGTATGATGTGCGAGACAATGATCTTGTGTGATATATCTTAGAAAAGTCGAAAACATGAACTAATCTTATTTTGAAGATTACATAAGTAAATAGTAATTCTATCTGCTTAAAATATTGTTGCTTTGTAGTAAATAATCACCTATGAGATTCATCGATTCTGAGTATTCGGTAAATCGGTCATGGAAACTTTTACTTTAATATTTTCTACTAGGAACACGTATGCGTCATCTATTTTTGTTTTTTTACTCTTTCCGATTATACCCTCTATCTTCTATTTACTCCGTCTATGTTATTGCGGTACTATTATTACGAGGGTTCGAGTATATTAAATTATATCGCAGATATCAGGCCAAAATGTAGTGTCAGCATATAATCCACGCGACATTATGCTAAACTAGAAGAACAATACTTATATTTAGCATCAATCACGTATCAAGTTTTACAGCCGTGCATTAACGAGGAAAAACGCACGTTAAACCATCGTATACACTTTCCGGTTTTACTGGTATCATTTTGCGGTAGTAAAATGTTTTGTAGACGATGGTATAAATATGCAGAATGGACAGTATAACGCAATTACGTTTAATTATTTAAACATTAAAAAAAATAGCGAAATTTTTACCAACTACCGAAATATCGGAGCAAGCAATTTCCTCTTGATCACGTAACATGATTAAATGTATACTATAGCGAAACCTTATCCAAAGATACGTAACGAAAGGTACAAGGTTCGCGTTCTACATTACGCAGCATCCGAATTTAATCGTTAATCTACATTTTATGAGTTTATTAGTCTGATTTCGCGGAAGTGTTTTATAACCGCGAAGATCTTCACAGATTTGCAGATCGTCGTTCGAAACGATCATTCTATTCGATCTTATCTTCTTACGTATGTTTTATGTACGTGTACTTGGAGCGTACTTGAAGAACAGTAGTAAGGAAATTGACGTAAGTTATCTAGCATTGTCTTAACTGAGTCGTACAGAGTATCGTTTTTGCACTCGTCAGCAGCATGCATATAATTGGATTTCACATTTTCCTCCTCTTTCCGCGTTCATTCCAATTACGTATGGACGAAGTGTGCCCGCTAAAATGCGCGTCGTAAAGTTTCAAAATGGCGTCCGTATATTTACGATAATTCATTGAATTTACATGCGTCGTTGTAATATTATGTCGGAAATATTTTGGTGGATCGACGCGTTAATTACATAACCGAGATTTCCGATTCTTTGTCGATAATAAACTTCCTTCGAGTGACCCAATAAAATGTGACGTATCTACGTACTTCATACTCTAGATAAAGATTCTCGAATGTGTCGTATTTGAACGATGATAAAACGTGCATGTTATATTGTTACAATCCCGATACTATCATGATTTGGATACGTGTATTGTTTTCGGAATGTAGACTTTGAAAATACCACGCCTACACTTTTTATCGCCTCACTTTTTATAAGGGCTTACATACTTCCTTTTCCTTATAATGGAAATTTATAACGAAGTAAACTCTTTGTAGAAAATATACGTTTCTGAATAGTATTCGATTAAATGAATTAGCGATAGTAATGAGTAAATATATGTAATCTTGTGATTCATTCTAGAGATGAATTTTTTTACAGTGAAACATATCCATTGTATATATGTAGTAAGTAGATTAGGTATCAAAGAAAAGCTTCTTCTAATCGACTTAAATTTTCCATTGAAGATATCTGCAAACTCGCTTATCGGTAGACGCTTAAAACATTGACCTCCTATGAAAACTTTTCCCGACAGTGTGTTACGATTTTTATTGAATACCATAACTTTCTAGATAAACGGTTAGAGTTTAAGAATGTAAAGATAGAGGGGAGGGAAGAAATCGCTTTTGTCGATTACGGCATCAATCATCGAGATTAGAAGTCGATTCATTGATTCGTGAAAATGATAAAACTTGTAGTTAAGAAGAACTTAATCGTAGGAAAAAAACTGTAAAGAAGAGAATGACGAATATCTTGTTAATACGCAAATTAAGTTGTCCTTGTTCCACGCAAATTTCCAATATTCGTAACTACGCGGTAACCTTAGTTGAATTTAGAAACGAGCGAGTAGTATTTCTAGACTTTCGTCGAGACGGTTTAATTTAATTACAAACATGTTTGCACGATTTATTCGACAAATGATTAATCGCATCGCCACGTGTTGCCAATTACAGTAATTATCGAAATAGTCTAGTATTCTTACGCGTGATTACATATTTTACGCAAAATAACGTTAAAAATGGATTACAGTCTATAAATAGGAATTTAAAAGGGCGGTAGTTGTATAAGATTTCGCGCCCTTTTATTTCATATTTATACAGCTGACACTTCGCGTGAACATAACCTATCGATACGAATGTGTATACACAAACAATGAATTTCTCGATAAAGTTCGCAAAAATCAAATTTTATTTTACAATTAAAACACTGAACGACTTGCGCAAAAAATTTTCAAACGACGCGATGAATAATATTTTGCCATCTAATCTTAAACTTGCCGCGTGACTAACCTAACTATTCATCGATAATAACAAACAACCTGTATTTATGTTTAAGCACGCTATATGAATATACATGCATACGTGCGCTTAAGTTCTAATTTACATAAAATTGTTGTCCCTTTAACAACTCGAGACTTGCAACATAATAGATGACTCTGTATTTGTACTTATAACTTCTTATGCTCTTCTCGTTTTACTCATTGTTCTTGAAATATATTTATATCATAGTGACACAATGGACTTTCAAAACGTTAACATCGTGGAAATTCATCAAAGTCACTTTTCCAACGGATTATCGAACGAAATAAATTAACTTCTGTCTAACTTGTTATTTACACTTTATTTCAATGACCTTCGACAATGTCTCAAGAAGTGGTACATAATATCGAGAAAGTTTATTCCTCTTTGCGTTCAGTCGTTTCTTTTCCTTTATTCTGTGACATTCGCGAAGTGATAAGTTTATTATTTCCAACAAAATTAATTATCCTTTTAAGCAGTATATTTCTTTTGGTGTTCATTATGTCTACAAAACGGCCCATTGCCTTCTTGGTCCCACTACTAATTGCGTAAGCTAAAATTGTAATATGTATGTTTGATGCAATAGGTTTTAAGAAAAAGTGGTTACTACATAAGAAAAAGTATATAAAATTCGAGCAAAGCAGATATACGATAAAGGATGAATCAAAATACAATCGTGTAATCAAAATACAAAAAAACGAAAGAATTGGAATGTTGTATAAATATGTAAATTTACTATCTAACTCGGTAGGTAAAGAAGTTTAGATTCGTTGGATCTTCAAAAAATGACTGGTAGAGCCACCTAGTCGGTAGACATAAGACTAAACCAAATTGAAGAAAGAGCGTCAGTCAAAAATTAAAATAATGTAAATATGAAGCACAATATTTGATAGGTAGACGGTGTTCGTAGCGCAATAAATTTTTAATTGAATTTACAAAATTTCTCACGTTTGGTCCCTTATCTCACATTCCATTTTATATACGTACAGTCAGGACCGGTGCTAGAGTGCTTGGTGCCCTTATGCAAAAATTTATATGACGTCTTAGAATCATTATTATCACAATGTTTAGCATTAATGTGACTCTTAATGTTAAAAAAAATACTTCTCAGCTTTCTAAGAAAATTACTCGGTGAAAATTAAAAAATTCTCCTTTTGCGCCCGAGGTGCCTCTCTCATTGGCATCCTTGGTGGTAAGTGTCCGTATATCTTGTATAGGCTTACTAGTACGTTCCGCCGGTTTCGCGCAGTACATACAGGCTCTCTGATACAGACAGCAGCGATTATTATCGAGGAACAGTAAGTAAAGTAGCTGTGTCACGAGCACGTTCTAAGTAAGTACGTGGAATAAATTTACATATATAAAATGGCACGAATGTAGGTTTAAACTAAAAGTGAAATGAGCGCTAAAGTGGCATTTAACTGATATCGTTATAATTTGACTTTTCAAATTCATACTCCTAATCTATGTATTATCGTGCAATCACTATGTTATCTTCGGTCAAGATATAGCGACGAACAGATTATCGTGCTGTAAAGGCGCGATAATTAGAATTACACGCAAGTTCTTTGATCAGTAATTAAAAAATATTTACTTCGCTAAAATTGCCCGTTTGCAATAAATATTTAATTAAGTATTTTTAGATTTGCTATGGCCGAATGCAAGGATAGCACAATAACGGTCCAGGATTGGGGATCGGCCAATGGACAAGCCGTACAAAAATTTACTTTAAAAAATGAAGCGGGCCAAGAAGTGGATATCATCACGTACGGGGCAACGATAACTGGTATCAGAACACCGGACAATCATGGCAAAATAGAAGACGTGGTTCTTGGTTTCGACGATATTGCAGGCACGATTTTTTTTTCTCTAATGTAAATTGTACTCAACCCGAATAATTAAATTCTTAAGGGATTTCTTATTTTTGTTTAAATATCTTGTTCAGGGTATCTATCTTCGGATAATCCGTATTTCGGTGCAACGGTAGGCCGAGTCGCAAATCGCATAGCAAAGGGTCGTTTCACGGTAGATGGTGTAGAGTATCAAGTGTCGCAAAATATTGGCGAGAATAGTCTTCACGGAGGAACGAAAGGATGGAGCTTCAAAGTATGGAACGCTACGATCGAGAACGACAGCGTCGTGATGACTTTGCTCAGCGAAGATGGTGACGAAGGTTATCCAGGAGCTGTAATCGCATCAGCCGCATTTAGATTACTAAAAGATGGAGAACTGCATATTGAAATGAGAAGTTTTACCACTAAACCTACACCTATCAATTTAACCAATCACGCGTATTTCAATCTCGCTGGTCATGTACGTGATAACTGTTATATTATTTGGTGAAGAGTTCAGTGATCAAGGCCACACGCAGTAAATTAAATGTTTCTTCTTTTAGGGTACGAACGCACCCGAATTGTATAATCATTCAATCACGCTCAACGCCGACCGTTGGACAGTCACAGATTCTAATAGTATTCCAACTGGAGAGATTAGACCAGTGAAGGATAGCATCATGGATCTTCGACGTCCGACTGTACTCGGTGACGTCATTAATAAAGTTCCGGGCGGTGGTTACGATTATAATTTTTGTTTGCCCGAAGAATGCAGCAAGACGAATGAGAATAGATTTGTGGCGGAGGTTGTACATCCGACTTCAGGAAGATACATGGAAGTTTACTCCAATCAGCCGGGTGTTCAGTTGTATACAGCAAATTTTTTGCCTAACATGTCTGATTCCACTGGTATACTGGGGAAAAGTGGAAAAAAATATTTCCGACATGGTGCTCTCTGTTTGGAAACGCAAAATTATCCGGACGCAATTAATCATGTAAGAATTCAGTAGAATTATGTTGTATGAAGGTACATACGTTATTTTATAAATATCACGATTTTGTTCCAGGCAAACTTTCCGGATAGTGTTTTGAGACCAGGACAATTGTATGTTCATACTGTCTCATATAAGTTCGGAGTACGAAAATAAGAATATCGTGCATTTATCTGTAATGAAAAGTGTATAAATAATTACAAAATCAGCATTTGAATACATTAAGATAAAAGTACATGATAGAAGCATTGCGTCGTTCATGCGCCTATCTGAAAAGCGTACACGCATGTAAGAAGTGTTGTCTATTATTGAGGGTACATTTGAAGTTTTCATTTAGTTAGATGGCATTGTAAGTCTCGTATACGCACTTTGTCCATTACCAACATTTAGTACAAAAGATAATTCAAATATTCTACCGTCAGATGGCGCTGCATGGCAAACCAATCATTGACATCGATCAACGAAGATCATATTTACATTTACTGGGATTTACAATTAACAAGAAGGAAGCTTATCGAAGATTCGAATGTTGTTTAACAGAAAATTTCTTCCTCGTTGTATTCAAAACTTATAATTACTTTTTATTTACCAAAAGTTCCTATCTCTATCTTCACAATTTCGCACGTCTCCCTAGGTGTTCTAAGCAACATTTTTGGAATGTTCGAAGTTCATTCATAATAGCGCAAACGATGCCGCGAGACGTATCGTCTCTTACAAATATTTTAACAAGAAAGAAGGGGGGAGCGAGAGACAAAGAGACAGAGAGAAGGGGGGAGAGAAAGAAAAAGAAAAAAATATCATAAAGCGAGTATCGATCGAAATAGCAAAATAAAGTGCATCAAATCGTGAATAAATACAATACTTAGAGTATCAAAAAAGGTACCGCAAATGAAAGTTACTTTGGACCCATTGAAACTTTTTCGAACAAGGCACCGTTGCGATTAAATATTGCACGATCATGTTATGTCTGAGATTCGGTGCTAAATTACTTTTTTAATCCACCATGAAAATCGTTGCAATAATTATAGTAAGTTTTCAAGCTACTTATTGCACGTTAATTGATTGAGTGAAGACGAAACTTATTTTCTATCGATGTCGATGACTAACAAACTCGACAAGTCCAAAGTAATCCATTACACTTCTTGTAATCGTCTAATCGTAAATTGTACGAGTACCTGTTTTCTTAAGAACGCAGCAATACTTATAAAAAAAAAGAAAGATACCTAATAACGAGGTCGCTTCATCGAAATAAATACCTAACTTGATCGCACGCAAGACCGTCTTGGAGATCTACCAAAAAATTTCTATGACAAATATCGTACGCGTACATGACTTTTAAAGATCCTAAAGCGAAAAAAGCATTTATCGAGTACCGGATAGACGTGTTACAAGCAAAGGAAAGTTTATTATAATTCGAAACGCGTTGGAAAATGAACGTTTCGCAAAGTCGGCGAACATAATAACATCAGCCCTTGATAATCTCGAACTTCGATCGCGCTGGCCGGAATTAAAAAAAGAGTATAGGACATTGGTACCGCTTTAGCACCCATTCTAAGTCCGAAGATATCGGAATTCGAGAAAAATTAGAGTAGATAGGTCATAATGAGTAATGTACAATAATGACAGTGACGACGAGACCTTGTACTGCTGTATAAACTTTATAAACTAGCTAATATGCGTAGTGGAGAAATATTTCTTCTCTAGATTAGGATCACCAAATGTATATAATGTCAATGAAGTAGTACACATCGAGGTTGACACCCTGAGCACGTTGGAACCGCACGTTAGATCAAGGCTCCCTGTTCATGATCCAGGATGTTCCATCATTCACGAGGGAACTTATTGATAACACAAAGCCGCGAATACGTGGTGAATTATGAGTGAGACGCCTTTGAGGAATCCTTCTTTCCAGATAACGTTGTGTTCACCTTGTAAGCGTTACCTTTCGCTTCAGCAGGGTGCTTGTGAGTACTCGTCGACGATTTTCTCGGCGGCTTCGTTATTTGCGTCGTTGATAATCCACTAACCGGATATTTGTTCCTGTTAGACGAGCCCATTCCATTGCCGTTTCTAGCGGTGCCCTTTGCGAGGGCGGACGAGTTTGATTCGCTGGGATGCCTTGGCATAACGAATGCCTTTGTTTGCTTTAGCAAATAACGATCGTTACATAACGCGGATATCAATGGAAGGTCCAGGTTTCGGCTCTTCTCGCGTAACGTTCGAATATCCAACATTCCATCTTCTTTCGCACCTTCTGATTCCTCTTCTGCCGATGATTTCATCATCTTCTTCGGTGTGATACTTTCTGGGCCCGCGATGGCGGATGGTAACGGTTGATTTTTATCGAGACTCTGAAAGAAAAAAGTGATCGGTAATATTCATTTATATTATTATAATAGTCAGTGTGACCGAATATGATAAAATCGTACCTGTATCTCGTAGGGTGGTGGTGGTGGAGGTGGTGGTAATCTACGATGCTGTTTGGAATGTGGTAGAGACTTCATTTTTGTTCCAGGTGGAGCGTCAAAGCATTTTAAGATATTCTCGTCGCTCTTTGTCCTGGAGAAGGTATGTAAAGTATGAGGATGAGCTAGGGTCGGGAGATCTCTTCTAAGACTCTGACTGCCGGTCGACGAACAGGTCACACCGCTATACAGGGAGCTTGTACTTGCTGCGTAAGGGCTGCTAAGGTTATTATGTAACAAGTAACTGTTAGAACTGTTGTCACTGGTACTGAGGTTCTGATTTGAGGCATACTTCGTTGGCGATGAAAATGAGGAACCAGGGAGATAAGGAGTGCTACGATACATGAACGAGGATTTGTTGTTGAACGAGGGATAAGGTGGAGGCGGGTAAGCAGCCATAGCAGCCAACAAAGATCCCTGTTTCGCATCGATGTACTCTTGCTTCGAGACAGCTGGATCTTTTAACGGGAACATCACGTAGTCGACGTCCGAGTATAGCTGTTGTTTATACTGTTCTATCTGAGACCTAGCGACTTGACTGGTGTAGACGGTAGCTAAACTGGGTGGAGGTGGCGGTGGCTGTCTTGGATGTAACATAGGTGGCGGCGGAGATGGTGGCGGTGGTGGTGGCGGCGGTGGTGGTGGTGGTGAACCCAAATAAGGTAGTAATACCGGGCCACTGCGAGATGCATGTACGTCTAAATAATTGTTAGGACCGACCACGAGAGCAGCGACGGGAGCGTGTACCGGTGTGGGTTTCATTTTGTCACCGGGGTACGTAGGTGGTTGTATCCTTGGTGGAGCTTTCGGAACGATCATTGGTACGTCATTGATTCCTGCATTGCATGAAAGATTCGGATGACTTCCAGTGACGACCGAATTCATTTTCGATGACGCGATACGCGATACAATGTCCTCGTCAACTGTCGTGGGATAAAGACTAGTGATCGTTTCCTGCCTATTGTTATCGGACATCTCAGGGTAAGGTGGTGGTGGTGGTGGTGGTTCTCTGGGTGTTACCGCGTCATTTCTGGGTGGTGTGGGAGGTGGTATCATGGGCATTCTTAAAGTCAAGCCCGTGAAATCACCTCGACTGGCATTGTAAGGCGGTGGAGGTGGAGGTTCTCGTTCGACGTTCGGTATTTTTGATCTTGACGTATGTATAGACGAATAATCCATGGTCACAGGGTATGGAGGAGGAGGTGGCAACTGCCTGTCACTGTCGGTTCTAGGAGGTGGAGGTGGAGGTGGCATAGTGACGTAATCACAATCGGAATCCATCGAGTTACTGATAGTTTTTCGAGGCGGATAACGACCTACTATCAGATCGGAAAGTTCATCGGCAGATAACAAAGGCCCCACGTTGGAAGGGTCGCTGCCGTCACCTCTGAAGCTTCCTGTGCTTATTATACTGTTGCTGCGTGATCTCGAATCTTCGAGTTTTCCATCGAGCGACACGACATTGTCAACTTCCTCATCGCCTTTGCAAAGACTATAAATAGGTTCTTGATCCTCGGTTCCGATATCGTCCGTGTAGATATCGCTCGTCTCCGATCTCAAACCGCTATGTATCGTATAAAATCCTGATGTGACAGAAGCCTCGTCGGTGGTAGACTGAACGGAACTTAACGCGCAAATGTCGCTGGCTGCGGAGGATTCGTTTGTATCGCCGGTAGGTGAATACAGATCACCGATTCTTTCGTCTTGCATTTCGCTACTTCTTAACGTGTACACACCACTCGTTTCACTGGCGATATCTGTACCTGAACAAATAAATTTATACTTGAAACATTGTTTATTCGGTGATGACATATGAAGATCCCTTTTTTTACCTGTATATTTACCAGTCTTTCTGCATCTATCGTAGATAGCACCCGGAAAACTAGCGGTCTCGGAAGAAACAGCTGAATTTTGAGCCGTATGCGAATAACCAAGTTCCAAGCTCGACGTAGCTGAAGATCGTCGCATTCGTTGAACGCCATTGGCTGGTGCATTCGCAACGACCACGGTACTACAACTACTGCTACACTGAGAACCATCAGCCACGGTAGTTGTACTCGACATAAGTCGCAATGCGGACGACGGTGTAGTTTCGGCACCATCGACTTCTGAAGAAGTTTGACAGTTAGTAATTTGGTGATTTTTTCGAGGGGTCGACATAGGGCACGATCGAAAACCTACCATCAACGATAGAAACCGGTGGTGAGGGTATCGGACGATCACCGGTATTCCCTTCGCTACCATTGGGTATCCCACTTTGAATGCCTGTGTGAGAACTGTTTTCGGTAAGGCGAGGCAAGCACTCAGTCGAAGCTGGCGCCGTGTCCGGCTCATCCTCGCTGTGAACTCGATCGCTGACTATGCCGGAGGTTGTGTTTGACGAAGTGCTCGAGATAACGGATATTCGTTGATCGCCACGCGCTCCACGCGCCGTTAAGCTCAATTTGCAACGGGCAGGGTACATGTAACAATCTCTCAACACTTTCCTCTCTGGAATGAAGGAATTGCTCGTGGTATACAATAAAAGAGAGGGCAACGAGAACATGAGCTGGCATGTTCGAAAATATGGCATAGACGTACCTTCCTCTTCTCTCCTCTTCGCCTCATTTACTCTTGGTGCTATAGCCATGGAAAACTGGTGAGTGTCTCGACAGAGTCCCAAGAGCAACTTGCTCTTGTCGTCGCAGCCACTGTAGAGAGTGAGCTTGTCCGGCTGATCGACCGCGCGTATTTCGAACTTCTTCCTCTGTCAATGAGAAAAATGGAATAGTCTATGCAATCGGCTTGTTTCGGTAACATATTTCTCAAACAGTAATAATAGACGTTTGTCGACGTACATCGAAGCATAACTTGCCGATGTTGTTCCAGGCAAAGACGCGCGGTGTCTCCTCCTCGGCGTAGACTCGCACACCGCGAGCGCAAATCGCGAGGAGTATCCTTCCTGGACCAGCCTCGTTCTTGCTTCGTCGCAACCGATATAGGTGAGCGTTGAGCGGCGCCTCCAACAACAACGCCTCCCGGATGTATTGGAGTTCTGCCTCCTCCCTCGAGAGCCCACGATTATCTCTGTGCTGAGCTGCGAGCACGGCGAGCACGCTCGACTCGAGGCACATCTACAAATTGAGGAGAGATTGCAAATGGAGCTAATTTTGTGTCTCTTCTCTCCGTGAAATAGAAATAAGGAAAGCGTCTTCCCAAGCATAGTAAATCTCCCCTGCTATCATTTCTAACATTCGCAAGCTGGTAAAAGTAAAAGAGGGGACGTAAAAATGGGCCGTACGTGAGGAGGAAGATAATCTGTGGGCTTGCAATAGCCGACGGATCCAGCGTGCGGTCTGTGTCGTTCTTCGGAGTAATCGCCAAGGTCGGCTTGGAGGGCGAGCCCAGCAAGCGTGAGCAATGGCGTAACGATCGAAGGTTCGTGAAGGGGATGGTGAGGATGAAGACTCTCCACTCCGCCGCCATGTCTAACGACGTTGTCCCGTAGCTGCAGGTAGTAATGATGTCGCGTGGTTTCATCGCTGAAACGATTTCGACGAGTTGATAAAGCGAACGATATCTAATTGCCTCAAAATTAAAAAATCTTTATCACGGCGTGCGAGCGCACGTGCATAAGCTCCTATCGTCTTCTCTCTTGGATTAAATACGCGATATCGTTCGACGATCACGCCGGTGATCACCTAGAAACCGACTAACCTCCTGCTTGGCTTTAACGGGCTTCTCGAGGTCGTACATTTTATGGAAGATCGCGCACACGCATACCTGCCATACGCGATTTGGAGTATCCTTACCTTAAAAGCAATGGTGTATCCACGTAGTAACGAACACGAAAGTAAAGAACGAAGGCAGGTCGTCCGCTGCTATCCAAACCCTGAAAAGAAGAACCACGTTAAAGAAGTCTTCAGGTGGATCTATATTTTTAAGAAAATGTTTGTCAAAAGTCAAGCTTGATCGGGGGGACTAAAAGAAAGAAATTGGAAGGCAGACGCAGTAGTGAGTATAATCGGTAGCTAAAGATTGAAGATGGAATGGGGCCTTTTGTTACTCGCATTTGGGCCTAGAGACTAGGAGAAAGGACCAGGAATCATAGGAAATTATAGCCGAGGCAGAAGGGTCCGCATATTTTAGCAAGTATAAATATTAATCCAGCATCATCGTGCATATTTTTCCCTTTCTCCGTATCCCACCCCACGTCACCCCATCCCTTCTACCCGTTCTCGGTCCTTTTCCGTCTCCTCCGTGTCCTCCGCTCCCGTTCGAGGCTGCCCAAGGCCCCGTTCCTCCCTTCCTCCCTTCGCCGCCTGGCCGAGCTACTCTTTCGCCCTTCTTTGGAGCCGCCCTCTCCGACACCCGTTCCCTCCTCTCTCTCTCTCTCTCTCTCTCTCTCAACCTCAACGCGCGCGGGATGCTTCCGAGAGTACAGTCGCTACTAAAATCATGCCAATTTTACCGTCCACGCGGTGGATTCAACTTCGACGCGAACAATCAAGACTGCCAAAAATTGTTGCTCCTTTTTCAATCAAAACGAATTTGTCACTTTTCGAAGGATCGAGGATAGGGAAGGAATCATCATCAAGAAAGAATCGCATTATTCCTTACGTAAGTGTGCGAATTTCGCCAATTCTTCGGTGCGTACTTGCTCAATTTGTTATCGGGGTCCACAAAAAGATATTCGCCATCTGAAACATGTCAATAAAATGTCAATGGTTTATCCTCTAGCGGTTGACTTCGTGAATTATTATAAAAGGATGTGGAGATTGTTATTTAACTTTCCAATACTGAAGTATCTAAAGAATTTAAAAAAAACACAAGAAACATAATTGCGAGAGTCGGTGAGCATCCACCTCAGTATTAGAGCGTTTACTTAATCGTCTGAACAACACAGAGTACTTCCAACAATTTGACATTAATATAGTATCGATGCTGCTATGAAATAAGTAAAAAAGAAAACAATTAGTAATTAGAGCAAAGGTCTATTATATAGCAAGGAGAGCACTCGATGCTTCGGCTGACCCATATGAATCTGTACGAGTCACGCGCGCGAGCTCGCGCCTATCCCGATATGGTTCTTCCATGCTGAGGTATCCATTCTCTTTTACTCGACTCTTTTTTTGCCAGGGCCGATCGGGCCGAAATACCGATGCTCTCCTAAACGAGCGAAACAATGAAAGAACTCCTTCTCGCTGTGAGAGATGTTCCTGAATGAGAGCAGACTCTTCCCGAAACCCGTCCTGGCCACATGGGGCCGGACACTCGAAGTAGACCTGGCCATTATTACAACGCGATGCTTTTTCTTACGACGGTCCGTTGCAAAATTTCGTCACCCTTACCAGCTTTAGCCACGATAAGATCGATGAAATCGAAGACACTGGCTGATCGTCTCTTCGCGATGATAATTAATTACTTGGAAAGTCAAGGGTAAACAAAACTCGCTGGGAGATTATTCAACGATGAAGAAAAGTAAAGAGTACCTAGCGGGATTTCGAATTAAAAAATATTCTCTAATGCGACATACAGGAGATTAGATGATGTTGAATCTGTTTCGAAGATTTACCACCACAGGAAGCCGTCTCGATTTCTATAATCAGCCGAACGACATGCTCGAAGCAATAATTAGTTATTCGAGAGAGAATTCATAAGGAGGGAGAGAGAAAGAGAGAGAAAGGTAGTCGGAATCGAGTTATTCTTCTTCTCTTAAGGTCTTCCTCTTCTCGAGACGAAGGGGGCACCTGTGTTACCCGAGGTACAACCCGGCCATTACCGGAGAATGTTGCCCGAGGACTAACGCTGCCCCTCGTGCAACCACCCATCGGGGCTCACAGGGATCGATCCTATCCACCTAAGATCGCACGTACAAACTCGAGATCTTTCTTTCCCTTTCCATTCTCCATCTTTCCGCTCTCTTCATTCCTTTTAGTATACACGATCTATCTTCTGCTCTACTTGAATTAATCATTCACAATTTTTTCATATTTTTACGTTCTTATATTGGAGATACATGTAGGTATAGTTTCGTCCGTGCTATTTTTAGCTAAATGTTTTAACTAGCTTTATCGTACCAAATCAACCGGCATCTTTGATACGAAAGAGCGCGCGCGCGTGTCCCTAGCCGAGCATAAGTATTTGCGTGGACGGTACTTTTTGTCGGGAGTGATTTTTCGAGTCCGACGGTCCTGTTCTCCCCACCTCGATAAACCCTCCCTCTTCCTCGACGGGCGCTCTCTCTCTCTTTCTTTCTGACACCACACGGAGCAATACTCACATGTGCGCAAAAATTCACCACGAAGGCCAGAATTCGCGAGGAAATGAGCCCCAAACGACAAAACATAGCCAATTCGCTTCTCTCTCTCTCTCTCT
>JAIFRP010004405.1:1557804-1573084 GCA_032403825.1 Odynerus spinipes
GAGAGAGAGAGGGAGAGAGAGAGAAAGAGAGAGAAAACACGACCATTATGGATCGTATTGTGTTTGAATTTTAGTAGGCAAAGAAATACATCATAGAAATACTTTTGATCTACTCGTTCCCATGTTGCATTATTGGTGAAGATCTAAAAGTGAGATCACTTGCAGTATCTCCAGAAACGTTTTGGTACGCCGACAAGGTTGTTAGCCAGTGTCGCCTTTTTACTTCAACTTCTTTTGTACACCGGCGTCGTGCTCTACGCGCCGGCACTCGCGTTGGAAGCCACGACGGGTATCTCGAGGAGCACAAGCGTGATCGGCATCGGATTGATCTGCACATTCTACTCGGCAATCGGTGGTATCAAGGCGGTTCTCATTACCGATGTATTTCAGAGTGGTCTTATGATCATAGCCATTATCACGGTGATAACCACAGCAGCTGTAGACGTAGGTGGCCTCGCACGGATTTGGGAGATCGCGGCCGAAGGATCGCGATTGGAGTTTGATAAGTAACATCCAGTTTATTGGAATGTGAATTACCTACAGTTTGTTTTCTAACATTTATCACGAAACATTACTACGCTATTTTTCTACTATTTCGGAATACAGTATTTCTATCGATCCGACCGAGAGACACACTTGGTGGAGTCTGACGTTCGGTGGTTTCTTCACCTATCTCTCCTTGTACGGTGTTAACCAAGTTCAAGTTCAAAGAATGCTAACAGTACAGTGAGTGTGCGCATTGATTTTCTATCTTTAAAATAAAGATCATTTCGATATCTTTGTAATATCGAATTTGTAGATCCACGCGTGTTAGCTTACCAAGAATGGCGGTCTCCTGCAAATGCACTTTTCAGGAATCTGGGAGCGGCTAAGCGAGCTCTTTGGTGGAGCTGGCCAATGGCATCTATCATGTCGTTGACCATTTGTTATTCCGGTTTGGCGATATATTCGAAATATCGGGAATGTGATCCCTTGACCTCGGCTAGGATCACTTCGAACGACCAACTGATGCCACTTTACGTAATGGACACGTTGTCGCAGTATCCTGGAATACCTGGACTATTCATAGCCGGGATATTCAGTGCAGGACTCAGTACAATATCGGCCACGGTCAATTCATTATCCGCGGTCATCCTCGAGGATTACGTTAAACCTTTGTATCGTTTATCAAGGTATCCAATCAACGACTTTGTTATATTTGGCATTATGTTTCCGTCATAACTTGATTTTTTCAGTAAAGGCAATGAAATGACACCAACACGATCCATCGTTGCTAGCAAGGTGTTAGCTGCAGTTGTAGGATTAATATGCCTAGCTGTAGCTTTCCTAGCACATTACTTAGGTGGACTCCTCCAAGCTGCTTTAACAATCTTTGGAGTAGTTGGAGGTCCTTTGTTAGGTATATTTACTTTAGGTTTATTCAGTGAAACAGGTAATCAGAAAGGTGCAGTCACGGGTTTGATTCTTGGACTAGCATTTTCATTTTGGATTGGTTTTGGCCAACCGAAACCTCCCATTCCGAAATTGCCTATTTCCACGATGGGATGTAGTAACCAGACCTTATTCTACGAGCAGACTATAATAACTAAGAAACTTGACGAGTAAGTACTTCCAAGTTACTTCAATAATTTCAATTTCATTGATACATTAAGCACATAAATATTAAGATACTATTACAGGTCTATAAGCGAAGAATCTTATTTCTATCTCTATCGACTCTCCTATATGTGGTACTGTCCACTTGGATTTCTCAGTACCTTCCTCATTGGTTGGATAATCAGCTGGCTGACAAGGATTATCTTCAAAGAGAAAGAAATCGCGCTGGATCCAAATTTATTCACGCCAATAGTCGCTTCGAGAATTCGGAAGAGACTAGAAATAACAAAGGTAGAAACTGTGACACGAACTTAACTCCCGATGGACCAGAAATTATCGTAACGAGGAAATATCTTTCGTCGGAAAGAAATTTTCCGATCGATCCTCGCGTTATCGTCTTATGTAAGCACCGTAAGCCACGATGATATTCACCATGGTGTTCGGCTTCGCTCCTCGTGTCACCGCAGGACGGTGCGAGAGATGAGGGCGAGGGTGAAGGTGCGCGCGCGCGCACGCTGCTGAGCGAGCACGGTAACACCAGTCCGACGGCATTCCATCGAGATTCGCGAACGTTTCGGTAAACGTTCAACGCATCCGCACGGTCCCCCCGGTGTTTACCTCCGTTATCGTTACACAATACGCCGGAGGGAAAAGAAGAGGGAATTCTTCTTCTTCTTCTTCTTCTTCTCCTCCTCCTCCTTTAGGCAACCTCGATACGGATAATATCGTCACGGGAAACGAAGGGAAAATTTGAGAAATAGTACAGATCTCTCCGACTCATGTAAATGGTTCTATTACGTCATTGTGTTGCACACAATCCTTGTATTTTGCATAATCTCTATATATTTCGATAATACATTTTGCGTTCTTTCCCAAAACAATGTAGGTACTTCTTTGATCCTTTTTAGTTTAAAAACACGATTCACCAAACGTGTCCAGGAGCAAGTTCTTGCCCGTTTCTGGTATTTCCCGAGTACATTGACAAGAGCGCTGCGTTAACGAGAGAGTAAAAGTAAAGTGAGATCGCTTTATGAAGCCCAGAAAAGAGGGAGGTGCAAAAGGGGAAACCGTTATGGTATTAATTGTTCGGAAAAGCTATAAAGTTTCGTGGGTGTGTTAAAAAAATCTAGTGTCGAGGAGAGGATACAAGATGTAGGTACGCGATGTAGAAGACCTTTCATTTCCTTGCACGCCGGAGAGTACATGGTTAACGAGCGTCGAAGTAAAATGCACGTAACGCCATTATAATAAAGTCCCTGCTTGTTCATTCAGGCGCTAGTGCGAGCGAGCGTACGGGAATGCCTGCGCTCTCATCGAGCGCATAGCCGGTGGTACACGAAGCTATACACGCATAGTAAACACAAATATCCTCTACTTCCTCTCTCTCATCCCTCCTTCGCCTTCTTATTCTTCTTCCTTCTCCTCCTCCTCATCCTGTTTCCACTCACCTTAGATTCTCTCGTTCTCCAAATTCTCCGCTACTGGCACCCTCGAACGCTCCTATGAAAAAAGAAAAAAACTCTTAGTATGTGTCCTACTGATCCTGTTCACTCGAGCTTGGAAATAACTATACGTAATCATTGCATATCGGGTGTATCATAACGCAACTCAATCCTTTGACTTCGACGTATCTTTTTGTGTGACTATACTCTCTTGACGTTTGACCCCGTCATTCTTGCATACCTTGCATGCCACGTCGTGAGTCACGCAACTCGTTACAAGTCAATGTCTCGGTAACCGATGAAGGAAATCTTTGAAGTAATCATTTCGAATATTTGAAAAATGATTCGAAACTCAATCGCATCGCTGTTGGCATAAATCGTCTACCTCGCTGGAAGATACGAGCTCCAACTTATAACAGATTACGTGACTCACCCTGTATAATGCAAATTTTGTAGTAGCACAAATCCGCTAGATGCCTTGACCTTCCCGCATAAAAAATCGCTCGTACGCGAGACGAGAAGCACCGTTGAACGCTTCTCGTCAGCAGTAGCACTACCGACAGTAGTATACCCAATGGTATTCGTTCTGCATTCGTAGCAATTCTAATTTCCTCATCGGACTGCTACGAAATTCTTTATGAAAGAATGTTGTTTGTTCTAATGAATATGGCGTACACAGATTACCGATTATATAAAAAGATCTTAACAAAAAAAATCGACTCTAAACCAATGAAATTAGAGTTGGGCAATCTAAAGTGGACAAGAGCGTATAGACAAGTTTTAATAGATGGAAAAATTAAGGAAAATGGGTAGGATAGCTTAAGGAAACTATTCGTACGTAATAATCAACTTGCCCGTTTTTACCACACTCGTCAAAGAAGAGGAAGAAAAAGATAGTCCTACAAACGCGTATATTCGGGAGAGATGTGTAAGAGTCGCGAGAGAGATCCGCTTTTAACGAATCCGTGGCAGGTTAGGAATCCAAGGAGAGGGTCCCGGTCAGCATCTCGGTCGAGTATTCCAGGTTAATTTTACCGAGCCCTAAAGGTGCGCATGCGAAGGTCCGACGAAGGATAACGCTAGAGGGGCTCATCGCTTGGATGCTGCTCGAAGCGAACGAAGGACGCCCGCATTCCACGCCGCAACCTGGTATAATACGAGGAATTGGCCGGACAGCGGAAGAGGTGGGGTGACGCTGAAGAGGAAGAGGGAGAAAGAAAAAGAGAGAGAGAGAAAGAGAGATAGGGAGAGAGAGCAGGAGAGGGAGAGAGAAAGCTGGAGATCTCGCAATGAGATAAAAAGAGATGGAAAACGCGCGAGCCAGTTGTGCACGAGAGAGAGAGAGAGAGAGAGAAAAAAAAGAGGAGTTGCCTGCATCTTCCTTCTCTTACTATTTTATTCCTCCTTTCTTCTTCTTCTTCTTCTTCTTCCTCTTCCTCTCTCTTTCATCTCTTCTTCGTCCACTTTTCCTTCGTGGTAATCATCGTCAGTCTCTACCCTCTTCTTTTGCTCTACCATCACTACCATCTCTCTCTCTCTCTCTTGATGGTTCTCTCTCCTTTGCATCTTTTTTCTTCTCCTTCCCCATCTCCACCACTTCTACTCGTTCATTCTTCCGTCCCTCTTTCTCTTTCTCTACTGATCCTCTCCATTCTGAAGTCGAGTTCCTTTTCGCAGGCTCTAGCCTTCATCGATGTCTCCTTTTCTCTCTTTCTTCCTTTTCCTCTCTGGCCATGCGTACGCATGCACGCGTATACTTTCTCCTTGGAGACCAGGCAAGGCATTCATTCGAACAGCAAGTGCCCGAAGAATTTGATCACCGATGGAAAGTCGAATTTTCGTGACGCGACCACGGAGGTTTCGTCAACGAATCATCGACCGTGCGAGCGAGTCACTGCCACGTACGTACATACCATAACCTGACTTGCTTCAGAGGGAGGAGGAAAAAGATCTTTTAATGGAATTCTAATGCGAATATAATGCTTGGCCTCGACGTTCACACGCGATTTCCACAAACTGTCTATATTCTACTCGTTTGCGTGATAAAATTTAAATATATGCTCGAATTTTTGATGCGTAGCGAGTGGAACGGTTACCTACTAGACTGGGTCAAGTTTGTTGTGTCTGCTATTTGTAGTATATCTAACATTATACAATCTATTTTTGATGGTACATATCGAGATTAAGGGAATTATTAATATTTCAATCCTTAGAGATAGCAACAACGATAGCAGCGAGTTGGGATATACCTAAGAGAGGCCGAGGGGTGAGCGGCCTCGTTCCATACCCGATTCCATTCCATTCCGTTTGATCGCGTTGGATATAGTAAACGCGTAAGGGCCCGTTCACATCATGCGAGAAAAGCAGCGAAAGTGTATGAAGATTTCTGTCGGGTATTCGAGTTCGCATGAACGTGCCTGTTTCTAAGACTCTTGCAAAATACTGATTCTTCCTTAAAAAGTTGCTAATGAAGCTAATGTTGCGAAGTACACTACCGAAGAAACATTGCATTGTCCATTAACGGTCAGTTTCAAGATCAATCATCAAGGACAAGCCGATCGCCATCCTCGATCGATTAGAAATCGAAATCTTTGGATTCAAGCAAAGAAAAGATGTTCACGCCTAACTGGAAGTTTCTCTAATTCCATTTCTATGAAGTTAGAGCCAATAAAAAGTTTGATGTGCTATAATTTTTTTTTTATTGTTACGATCACGGAACTAGATATATTGTAGTCGAGAAAGATATTCAATATACCTACTAGTTGCAGAGAGTGAAGTTAACTCGGCGAGACTCGCGTGACCGGTGACGAGCGATTCTCCTATACCATTTGGCGCGCCCTTGAATCTTGAAATCGCAAATCGATCTTGCAAGCCATACCGATATCTCGCGGCCTTAAGAAACATGTCTTATCAGCCGATATTGAGTTTTTTTTCCAGCTAGTAAATACCGCGAGATCGAATCGAACCCGAGGACTTTCGCGCCGCTGGCAAGTAACGAGCGAGTCTACTATCTATGGAAATGGAAATTATACGGCAGTTACGGCCGATTACATCGTGCTCGAGTCATTCGCGTTATATCCCTAGATCGAAGTAGCGTTCGACGTCTTCTCGTCTACATATACAAGGTGTCCTACTTGAATGGGTCCATTTTTAATGTACCAATAGATATTTGGATCGACGTGGAACAATTTCAAGGCCACGATTGCACGACCAATTTTGATATCATATACCAAGGCTACCGCAGGCCCAGTAGATCGATCGAAATCGCATTGGTCGAATTACCCAGCTAGTGCCAGGTAGAAGAACTCTAGGAAATACGCGTCCAGGTACTCTCGCGATCTCGCGAGCGAACACCACGAGCTCGTGTATGCGCGGAATCCTGGCGAGCATCCACATACGCTCGCGTTGCGAAGGTGGAGCTACTTTCACCAAGTAGCCATGTTCCACGATGCGCGGTGATAACTAAGAGCAGCCCACTTTGAGAGCTGCATTCCGAGTGCATACCGCGGTAGAGTGCACTCAGGCTCGGATTAAGTTCGAGGAATTCGAGCCGTTCGATGTTCAGCGTAGAAACCAATGGCGGAAAGTCCCCGGGAGCCACAAAAGCGTTATTCTCGAAGATACTTCGTTTCACCGTTAACCCTTCGAGCACTGAAGTACCATTGTATTTCATTGAAGTTACAATGGTACTTCGATACATCGAAGAATACCGAAGTACTATTCTTACTTAGAGATCTTGACAATTGGAATGTTAATTTCTACCTCCTATACGGCCCCTGAGGTAGTAGCAGTTTGGCATAGCAAAATAATGAGAAGATTTTTGTAAATTATTTAAACGGGTAATCGAACAGTTTCCCTGATCAAAGGAAACCAAATAGTAAAAATATACGGCCGGACTTCCTTCGAGATTTCGATTTAAAATGACAAATGGACTTCCGCGTTGCGATCATGCTACGTAATAACGTACTATTATCGCGTACAGCATCGCGGTTATCAGGAGTGTGCGTGAACTCGCAGGAGTCATACTCTCGGCTACAGGCAGGTACTTTCACCGAGGCTAACTAAATTTCTCGCAGTATTCGCTTAATCCGGAGAAAAGAGTAGCCTTTTCTTATACTTCCTTATGTGGAACGAAGAAGATGAGGATGAAAATGGTGAAGGGAAATGAAGAAGAAGAAGAAGAAACAAACGAAGATCAGTGAAAAGGGATAAAGTTTGGTCCAGCGAATCGAGATAAATACGTGGCAAGAGTATCAAAGCCGGAGTATGTCGTATGAACGTAACATTACATGGCACGAGTTACATACCTCGAGAAAGCGAGACCACGAGTACTATGCGACTACGTGGAGAACTAGTTTGACCGTTCAACACGACTCAATAGCCGATATCTAAGCTACACGCACGTTGTGTCCATTCGAAATCGAAAGACTCTTAGAAGCAGCCACGATCGATCGATCGATCGATCGACCGACCGGTCACCGTTGAACTTTTCCTTCCTCTTCGTGATCAAGAAAAACTCCAAAGTTCTGTCGAGACGAAGCGATGAGAAAGAGAGGAAGGAAGGACACGGAACGACAGGGGAACGCTGTCACGTGCGCGTACAGTTATACGTTACGATGTGATCGTAGAGGATCGAGAACCGTTAGCGTTGCTCTTAAATTCGATTATTTCCACTACTCGCAAAGCTTCCTTACGCATGTTTCTTATGTAGTAATGCGACCGTGAGAATGAAATGCAAGGTTAAGCGATAGGTTCTATTAGACGGTTATGAGAACGACAGTTGGGTGCAAGAACTTGAAAATAGATTCTTTTTTTCAATTCTAACGTAAGAATCGACGATTCTTACAGGAACGATTTCGAAAAGACGAATCTTTCTTCCGAACGGAGTCTCCTTCGAAATAAGTCGATCGAGAGGGACCAAGAAGGGAGGAGAGAGGAGAGGGTGCAGAATGGATCGTTGTCTCGGGGCAACCTGTCTCGTAGAGACGGCGATGTTGAACCGGCGCGGTGCGGCGCTCGCAAATCGGGTACAAGGTAAAAGATTTATACGTGAGTGGCGTTCCAACGTCGGCCATCGGGTTTTATCGTGGATCGTAGCACGGCTTCATTATTCGTTTCTGGCACGTACGAACGTTCACACCCGTTCACGGGCCACGATCTCGGGGCTTTGCCAGCGAGTTTCTTTACTCTCTTCTCCGCGAGAGAAGCGCAACGAAGAAAACGGAATCCACCGTTCTATCGGTTGGAGCGCAGGACGAGATCGTAGTGCCGACTACCTACGCTTTTCTTTCTTCTTATTCTTCGTCTTCCACTTCGTTCTCCTCTCTACTCCTCTTGCAAAAAGAAAATACGTTTAACGAGATCGAAAAGGCTTCTTTCGATGTTTCCTATTTTAGAATATTTGTTTATATTCCTAACTTTAGGGAGAACAGAAAAACTCTGGATGATACAATATCCGATTTGTCTCTCGATCGGGAAGCACGATTTCCAAGACTAATGCGCGGATTCGCGAAGAACCGCTTTCGTGTGGTTAAAGTCCAGCTGCGCTGCAACGTAAATACGAAGGTCGGAAGACCGCAAACCCTTTTTCATAAATTGCTTTCTACGGTATATATACATATATATATACCGCCTTCGGGAAGAGCGGTAATATTCCCCGAAGATATGTCAATGATAGTATACGACTGTTAAAAGTTAGCTGACGTGTTTCGTCGCTGCATTTCACGCAGCAGGTCGTTAAAAAGCAATAAGTCGCGTATGGGTATTATGGAAAGACCGGGAAATAAGATCGAAAGGAATTATACGCCTCATTCTCCGAACAATCTCTGCGTATATACAATAAATCGTGAGTGAGGCGAATGAAAAAAAAATTGTATCTCGTTTTCTGGATGGATATACTATATGTGTGTTTTTGAAGAGGTTTCGAGAGGCGTGGAACGTACACTTATCGAGAACCGACCGAGTACCATCTGTTGGTCGACTGCAGATACCAATCTTCGAGTTACAATGATAGAGGATGAAGAGAAAGATCGCGCTTTGTCTTAGCCAGCCCTCGACATTCCTCCGTTCGGGGCAACTCCGACCCAGGAATTATAATAGCCCTTTCTCCGAATATTTCGACCTTCCTAGAGCGTATCTCTACGGTTAGGCACGATCCCTAGCAACGGTTTCAAAAGAGTGAAGAAAAATGATAGTTTTTATTCAAAATTTTAGTCCGAATTTCTATTAAACTTCTAAACTTTTCCTACATCCAAGATAGTAGCGTGTGTCGTGCGAACCGTCTGCTGCGAATTCTGCATGAAACTGGCGTGTAAAACGATAGAGAAACGGTTAGCAGCCTTGCGAACACGGCACGGCGTGTCCAAGAGCATTATTTGCACCGACTCGACGCGTAAAGGCCTCCGAAGCGAAGAACATTTTGCACCGATCGTATTTACACGAGGCAAACAGGGGATCCTCGCGAAAGCCTAGAAGCGAGCGTGCGAAATACAAGAAAGCAAGCGCGGATATGAACGAGGAGATGCAACTAACATAAACGAAGATTACGAATGACTCGCGTCACTGTTCTCAAGAAGACGACGTTATATTCATCTACGTAAGATTTCATTACGTCTCCGTTTGTCGAGGTGTTACGTGTCCGTTTTTGTCCATAAAATCGATGATCTCTGAACCGAATTTTCATATTGTTTTCCTACATACACAGCTATTATAGGGCACTTTCCATCTATAATTACAGCCATTCTTCCACTCGGTTATTGTCCGAACGAATGCTGTAGAGAAGTGCACGAATAGGTAATTGGAAAAGTAAATACCCGATGCCTATATCGCACGAGAGCTGTCTATTTTTAAAGTTACAAATTCCGCCAACTTTCGTACTTGCTACGCTCAGTCTTATGAAGAAAATTAACGTGGTTTTGTAAAAATGAATAGTCCAACGCGAAGCTCGTGCGAATAACGCCGAATCCGTGATTTGAAGAAGTGGAAGTCCGCGAATACGAAAGACGCGGGCAAATCGCGCGGGAGATCACGAGGGGGAAGTTCGCACATGCGCACTCGCTTGGTATGCACTGGTATGCGCCCACCTCCCTCCTTCCTTTCCTCTCTCTTAGCGTTTTCTACCGACACGGCTCATTCGATTCTGCTGCACGATGTGGAACTCTCCATCGCCGCGTCTGCTCCTACGCGTACGCGTGCGTACACTCGAAAGAAAGAAAGAAAGAAATTCTTCAGTGGTGCGCGGCGCGCGCCTTTCGAAAGGCAAAGACCATTCATGGTAACGCGGTTATTTCGTTATTTATAAACCACACTGCTCGTATATAACGAAAAGTCGCTTTCTTTTCGAAAGGA
This sequence comes from Odynerus spinipes, assembly GCA_032403825.1. Taxonomy (NCBI): domain Eukaryota; kingdom Metazoa; phylum Arthropoda; class Insecta; order Hymenoptera; family Vespidae; genus Odynerus; species Odynerus spinipes. Next base: position 1,568,190 of record JAIFRP010004405.1, read on the forward strand.
TTATTTTTACAAAGCTATACAAACTTCGTAAAAACAGAGAGTACAAACATATTAACATGTATAATGTATTTTAATGTTATACTTTCCAGGAAACCTATCTCTAACCTAGTCATTGACATTCCAAGCATTCTTTACTTTTTCATTCCTACGTTCCGCCCGTTCATTTAAAGATAACGATCTTTGATTACATTGACTAATAGACATGACGCACGAAACGAACGGAACGAATTATTGGCAGCATTATCGCAAAGAGAAAACAATATATAAAAGAATATAAAATCTTTCATAAATTTATGGGAGACGGTAAAAAGAAATGAAATCGTATGTAAAATGAGCATTCTGGTGTGTGTTCGATCAGAGCCGAAGTTCAATCGACGACTGTCTTTCTTCTCTTTGCAACAGTGGACCATTTGATAAATTTCGACTTACGATAAAATCACGTAGTAGTAAAGTAGCACATTACCTTTCTATTTTCGAAGATTTATCTCGAAGAAACGAACATGTCCCCTTGCACGTTCCCGCGTAATCCGATTAATCCAAAAGTGACACTGAGCGGCGCGTGCGTTGCTCGCGCGACAGGTGGTCGTTGTCGTCGTCAGGAGATAAACACTCGCGAAGGAAAAAGGATCTTCGAACTACGATCCAACACATATCACAATGCACCACAATCGCTTACTACTTTTGCACGTACAATTTCGAGCAAGTAACGATCGTCGTAATCGTACACGTCGTAGTTGATCTTCCTTCGATCATGCCAGCACTATTGCGCGCGCGCGCACGCGCGTACGTGGGACACGTACGAGTAGAGGAAGCGAACGAAAAACGCGGTAACGCGGACAACGTTCGCATTAATGGAACGTCGTGTATTATCCAATAAAACTCCTCTCTCTCTCTCTCTCTCTCCCTCTCTCTTTTTCTTTCTCTCCCGTTGTTAAAAGCGAGACCCGCAGCGTGGGCGGATCGGCCGCCTTTGCTTCTTCTCGCGAGGAGATTTGCGCGTGGTTATGAGGCGCGACGCGTGCGTGCACGGAGAGAAACGAACTGCGTGCGAGAGAGAGAGAGAGAGAAAGACGAGCAAAGACGAACTAACGACAGAAAGAGGCAAAGAGGAAAGAGAGTGCGCGAGGATAAAAGAAATACGAGGGGTGCGACACGCGAGATACAAGCAACAGGCAACAGCGACACGTACGCCACGGAGGCCGGCGAACGACTGCCGGTTGCCGGCGTTCGTCGTATTCGGCTCGTCTCTCCGAGGAGCGACAAACGAGCATCGCTCGATCGACCGATCTCAGCCGATCCATCGTTCGAATTAAACCGCGCAACTTTTTTTTAATGTACCTTTTAACCTTACTTTAGTTATAACGAGATTCGGGTTTCCGGAGTTAATGCGACTCTTTTTAAATACTACTTAACGTATGTTCCGTAATAAATCTTCGTTACCGGGAAAGATCCATTTCTGCGAAAAGCGACGAGACGTATAATCGCGCGAGTCGATAATCGTTGCGCGTATATACGTACGCGCATACGTTAATATAGAATTTATTTGAATTACATTATTGATAGGTATCGACACGCGCCGTACTTGCCACAGAATCAACTTCCCGTAGATTGGTTGTCACTTTTCTGAAAGGCGAGTAAGTAGCGACATCCCGCGACAGGTAGAGGAAGTTCTAGCGTCGGTTCGGCCGAAGAATCGCTTGCGCGAAAGAACGGCAGGGGGCAGAAGAATCCGTTAGGCTATCTGCGAAGAAGGCCATAGTGTGACGTAAACGACGATCTAAACAAGTATCAGCTGTGTAGCAGTCATTGTTCGTATCATCCGTATTGGCAGGCGTACAAGAATCCTGTTTTTTCGTCACTTTTTTCGCTTCGTTTCGGGGATTGTTCTTGGTGGGTTGCGGAAAGAGGTACGCGCGCGTGAATTCTCAAAAACGTAAGGAGTAAATAAAAAAGGGGGGCGGCGAGGAACTTTCCCGTGCAACGTAATCGTGGCTGCGTGCGTGCTTCAGCCCCAGCCACAGCCCCACCAACGAACTCGAGAGGGACAATAATCGTGTGAAAAACGGGGCGGTACGCGCATAAGCCTGGCCTCGAGCGGCGAGTCGGACGACGGTGGACTCGCTCCGCCACCGCGCAAAAGGTCCCGTAGTTCTCTCCCGGCTACTCTACGACCAGCGGACGAGCACCACTCCAACCCAGAGATGGAGAACTATCGGTAACGCAACGCAGGTTCTTTATACGGCAGACACAGTCCGCGACACACAAGACGCGTACTCGGAAAGACGGAGAGGCATACCCCTCTTCGTGCGTCGACACGACGACCCTCTCACGTGTATCTTCTTCCTTCCAGAATCTCAAGACGTATCGACGTCGGATTCCTTTCGTATGCGCTGTATCCCCGAGCGGTTTTCTTATTTGTCCAAATTCTTTCGTCCAATTCTCATTAATTCTCTCTCTCTTTAGTGCAAAGTTAAACGGTTTTAACATTTAAATAGAAAGTTACAAAAGAGTATATATATAAATGTGTGTGTGTGTGTGTGTGTGTGTGTGTGTGTACGTACGTACGTATATGTAAAAAATAGAGAGAGAAGATATTACATGTCAAGATAAAAATATTACGCTTAGTACGCATATGCATTAGTATTCTGGATCAGTATTGCAACCACGGTAACATTTCCGTGTGCATAACAGCGTAATGCAGCAGCAGGCCTCGAATGGTGGCGTTTCTTCTGGACTGCAACAAAACGGAGCTACGGCTGACACTGGGGGACCTCATGCTAATGGCAATGTGATACCAGAATCCGATAGTGACATCAACGGTGTCAACGGGGAAACTAATCCAAGTTTAGGACCTCCAAAAATAATGGATAAAACTAATCAAGACATTGTGAGGCTCATTGGGCAACACTTGAAAACTGTTGGGCTTGAGTATGTATTGCCTTTCTGATTACTTGCAATTTTATACTTTAAAATAACGGTGAAGTATTGACTTTAAATTTAGCCATGTTCATCCAATAGTACGAAATAATTCTTTATTTTAAATATCACAACGTGTGGTGCATTTATTCTGACGTTTCTTTTGTTTCCTTTGTAAGCATTTATCAAAAGAACTGTTCTGCCATACATGCTACTTGGCAAGAGAAAGCTATTTTTAGAATCTTGAAATATAGTCACTAGAATCTGCTAGTTATATTTACTTCGTAATGATGTTGATGTGAATATGTTGGTATTATGTACGTGAAATGAATTTCCAGCAAAATATGTTTTTTTTTTTTTTTAAATACATGTCAAATCATAAGTTCTTTGTTTGAATTTTTTATTTAATTTTATTGTTTGTATTGATATTTATGTATTTCTTTATTAATTATTCCAATATAACCCAGAATTTGTTACTAATAATAGATTAATAAATAAATGTATATTTTCTTTAGTCGTACAGCAGACCTACTTATGCAAGAATCAGGTTGTCGTTTGGATCATCCAGCAGCTGCAAAGTTTAGACAGCATGTTATGGATGGAGATTGGAATAAAGCAGATCATGACCTTAATGAACTGAAATCCTTTTTAAATGGTGCAAGCCAGAGCTTGGTGGTAATGATTTTTCTTTTTAATTTTATATTTATAAATATTTAATTTTTTACATGACATACATACTATACATTGATTTATATTTATAGGAAATGAAATTCTTACTACTAGAGCAAAAATATTTGGAATATTTGGAAGAAGGTTTAGTTTTAGAAGCTTTACAGGTCTTACGCAATGAATTGACACCCTTAGGCCATAATATAGGTCGCGTTCATCAGTTGTCAGCATTTATGATGTGTAGTGGACGTGATGAACTACAGGTATTGTACTTACACCATTAAATCTGTATATTACATGACAGATCATAATTCCTGTAACATATAATTTTCATTTTTTATGGTAGTAGCCATATTCTGAATAGCAAAGTCTGAAAGAATTCAAGTTTGTATATATGTGTAGAAAATCCACAAAACTAACATACAACTGAAAATTTGATCATTAGCAAATAGACACTTGTTGACAGACACGTGCAGGCTGGGATGGTAAAGGTTCAGCTTCCAGAGCTGCTCTTATGGATAGGCTACAGAGGTATCTTCCACCTTCCATTATGTTACCACCACGTCGACTTCATTCGTTACTCTGCCAAGCAGTGGAAATGCAAAATCAACAATGCACATACCATGTAACACATATGCAGGTATTTTTAAATAATATACTCTAGGCAGCATAACTATTGTGTAGAAGAAATATTATTTATTACAATAAATTTTCTTATACATTTTTCTATTACTCTTATTATTTTGTGAAACTAGACAAGCTTGGAAAATGTGTCACTACTCGTGGACCACAGTTGCAGCAAAGAACAATTTCCGTGCCATACTGTACAGTTGCTTAATGCTCATTGTGATGAAGTCTGGTATTGTAAATTCTCCCCTGATGGTCTTAAATTGGCTACAGGTTCTAAGGATACGACTGTGATTGTTTGGGATGTTGATCCAGTAAGAGTCTACGTATACAATAAATAATGTGCTGTAATTGTAAAAACTCAATTAATTCGTAAATTATTATGTGTAGGAAACTTTAAGAGTAACGCACAGAAAAACGTTAGAAGGACACTCGCACGGTGTTACGTTCATAGCTTGGAGCCCAGATAGTAGTCACCTTATTGCTTGTGGTCCTGAGGATTGTCCAGAGCTGTGGCTTTGGTGTGTAGACACACCTGATTGCGAATTACGTGTTAAATTAATACATAGTACCGATGATTCTCTAACGGCCTGTGCCTGGCATCGAGACTCAAACAAATTTGTCGTCGGAGGACTTCGTGGTCAGTTCTATCAATGTGTAAGTTAAAACTTAACTTGATAAAA